>VWZD01002478.1:380455-427741 GCA_013396695.1 Sakesphorus luctuosus
CTCCCTCCCTCCCGCTTCTCCTTCCCTCCCTCCCTCCCTCCCGCTTCTCCTTCCCTCCCTATTAAACATCTGTCCTATTAAACAGCCTTTTTCTCACCTCTCGAATTCTGCTTTTTTCCCCCCAGCTGTACCCCCGCCTCTCACTGGGGAGGGGGTGAGTGAGCGAGCGGCTCGGTGGTGTTTAGATCCCTGCCGGGTTAAACCACAACAATCACAAAGTAAAGTTACTTCTTTACAGTAGGTAGATGCACAGTGTGATTCATCAAAATAGCAAGGTCTTAAAAATTCTCTCTCTTTCATTTTCAAACTTTAGTGGGTGTTCGAGAAGGTGGGAGCTGTTATTCTGCACAGTGTGAACCTCTTGGAAATGCAGAAAAAGTGGAACAGTTTAGGGCTGCCTGGGTTGGCTGCAAACCCCCATGTAGATGGTAATGTACTCTTGCCTCTTGTACGTCCTGCTGATTTTTTCCTTTATTTCTTTCTTGTTTTCCCCCCTCTGTTTCCAATGTATATACTGGTGAAACAAATATCTCCTCACAGATGACCTGAGTGCAGGGCCACATCATTTTTCGGATTCAGTCTCTGAATATGACCTCTGTTAAATGAAAAGACTCTACTGCTGTCACAGATCGTGTCTTGTAGCTAAATGGCAAGGTGTTCACCAGAAAAGGGAATTTAAATTAAGGAAGAATGGTGCTTATCCTGTTAGATGTACAAGTGCTTAATCAGTAAGAAGTTGATCACTTTGAAAGGAGCAGTTGGGGAAAAGTCAGAGTGGGTGGGCAGAGAATGAGGTGAATTAGGTGTGGAAAGGTGTAGAACATGATCTGTTCTTTGAAAACTTCCAAGTGAAACGGTTTAAAGTTAAGCTTAGAAGTGCAGGTAATGAGCATCAGCTACTGATATAGTGCTGTTGTGCTTTTTAAAATGTGTGTTTGATTGTCATACAATTAAGGAAATTTTACAGGTAGTGGTTCTATTTATAATTGTGTTGATGTTTTTATGGCAGTTCAAGTGAAGTTGGATCTGTTGTAACAGAGTCTGAGATAGTTTTAAGCCTACTACCTAAGGAACAAACTTGATCAAATAGTCTTTTTTTGATTCCTTTGACTGTTTTTTTTTCCCTTGTGAAAACTGGGATTTTGTTACAGGTTAAATTTTCCATATTTCTGTATGGCAAAAGAGAAGGGTAGGGAACTTCACTCTGTATCAGCTGTTAGAATGTAAAGGCTTAGATTTGTCATCTTGGGAAGATTGTAAATCTTCATCATGTGCACTCTGATGATCTGAAGGTGTTTACTGTGTTCTCCTGTTGAAAGAACCTCACAAAAGGCTGCCATTAAGAGTGTTATTTCATTTTATTTTGCATAACATTTGATTTAAAGATCTGTTGCTTAATATATTTGTCGTTTCAGTGCTCTTGTACATGGAAGAATTCCAGGTCTCAAAAGCTGAATATTTTGCAAAAAAATAAATTAAAAGCAGGCATAGATTTTTTTCGTACTTTTTGTATAGGTATGTGTTATCGCTGCCACAGTTGTCCTTCCAAAGCTGATGAAGTTGAAACTTGCATATATTACTCAGATTACTCACCTTGCAAAGCTGTTTTCAGTAGTTTGTTCCTGAACTTTGGGTAAAACTGCTGTACCTTACCTTGTTTGTGACAGAATGACATAATCATGATGCCAAAGTGACCTGAATGCCTTCTCTGATGGAGCTTTTGTCCTCACCTCTTGACAAGGCCCTGATGTCCTTTGTGTTTTTAGCCTCCTGTGGACCTCCTCTTGTTTTCTCTCAAAGCAGAAAACCTTTCCTGGCAGCGTCTTTTCCCTTTGTATGAACATCACACAGCACCCAACCCCATCCTGGCTCTGCAGACTCAAGGGTAGTTTGGTGAATTCCCATTAGTCTTCCAATAACTTCTCTAATAAAGGAAAAGGAAAAAAAAAGCCAATCCTAAACTTGTTCTCTGTGGGTATGAATTTAGGCAAGAACTAATAAGATGAATTTGTATCGACTCATCATTGTTGGATTTTTCAGATTTGTTCTTCAAACTGGAGACTGTAAAAGAATTTTCAGGGCTGGTTGTAAATCCTAAATATCCTACCTCCAAAATGAAGAAAATGTCTCCATTACTTTCATTCATTTGAATCTGCTAACACAGGTGCCAATTAGTGTTACAGATGGTACAAGCAACCAAAGTCAGCCCACCAAAGGGTTCTGTGTAGATCTGTGAAATGTCCTGACCTTGTAATGGACTCCTGTCACTTGGAGCAATGCTGTGACCTTACAGCTGGTGTTACAGGAGTGGGAAGCCCTGTGATTCTGTTATCTTCTTGAAATTCCTAGCCTTTGTGTTCCTTGGAATTAATATGTTCATGAGTATCTCTGAAAAAGGAAAAGTTTCAGAAAGTTTGCAGAAGACTCATTAGGACATTATTATAATGACCCCTGACAAAGTATGAATAAAAGACTTCTACTGTCTTAAGCGCACTGAGATCTGGGCACTTAAAACAGTGTTCACTATTCAATGACATGCCACTAAATACGTAGAACTGTAATTTTCCACTTGATATTCTCTTTGACAAGTCTTCAAGTGATTGTGCATTTTCCTCAGCCTTTACTGCAAAGGTTTTAAATGGAAATTTTTTTCCTCATTGAATAATTAGTCTTCCTTTTTTACTCCCTTTTAATAATTTTGCTGAGAGGCCATCCCTGATAGTGGCCATTGTCTCTGACACCTCTGTGGGGATGGACAGCTGGGACACCTTTTCAAACTCCCTAACTTAGTGAGAGGTCTGGTTTTCCTTTAGCTGATTCCTCCTTTGTGGCAGGGAGTGATCTGATGGTTCTGTGCTTCCATTCAGGGTGTGCTTGATGTTGCCCCTGTCACAGCTTTCCTGTAGTGCTGTTGAAGCAACACAGTTCTGTGTTTTGTGAGTGAGCAGCTGCTCAAACCCCTGTCCAAGACCAGCCCTTTGTGCTTTGCTGTGACTGACACTTTGCTGAGGCACACAAGGTAGACTGGGTTTAGTCAGTGTTTTAGAGGAGCCTCATGACTGCAGGTAAACCTGCAGTCACCCAGTCCACCTGCAGCCAGGATTATGTTTTAGCATCCCTGGAGCACTTATAATGCTGCATCTTTTTGGTTAAGGTGGAATGGTTCTCTTTCCTCCTGTTTATTATTGCTATTCCTGTTCAGTGTAAGCCCTGAAGTGGATTTGTGTTCCAGTGATAGAATGGGGGCAGCAGTAGAAAACTACACAGACTTGTTTTTTTCCTCTGTGGACTTATAATAAATGACCTCATGCTTGATAGGGAAGCTGGTTCTGCCTAGAATTTAAAATCATCTGACAAGAACCTGTAGAACTTAATTTTCTTTAAACTGTTAAATGGAAATCTGAACACGGGGAGTGTCTGTGGAAGAGGCATTAAATGAAACACTTAGCAGCAGAGTACCTACAAATTTGGGAGCTAATAGATTGTTATCTGCCACAATTTAAAATCCTGAGACCAAATAAAATTCTAAATGTGGATTCTTATTCCTGTGTGCAGCTTGAGCAGCCTTTGCTAAATTGTTCTGCGCATAATTTCATGTTCATCCTTTTAACTTAGAAGGCAGATTGCCAAAGAATTACTCATACATTTAAAGAAAAAAATAAGAATCAGTGAGTGTAGCCAATAAATAAGCTGCACACTCTTACCTCCTTTTCCAGGTTTTTCAATACATGATAAAAGGTATACTCTTCAAAAATGCATTTACCAAAAAGAATCTTTTCAAGTCATTTCTCAGCTCTGGCTGTTGTTAATGACTGTTGCAGTGAGCTTGGGAAATTGCCTTCACTCTCTCTTAAGTGCATTTTTACCCAAGTGTTCTCCCTGTAAATGCCATCAGTGCATTTGGTCATTGGTGGCACTGAGCGCTTTGGGTGGCAATAATGCATTGGAGTGGGAAACAAGTTTAGTAAAGTGAGAACCAGCACAAGTGATGTTTGTTATAAATAATGTGATCTGAGTGTATACATGATGAGCAAGGTTTCATAATTAAACCATTCCTTGAAAATTGTTGAAGCTGTTTACTCAGGAAATGGTGCTTTTCCTAATGATGGAGGACTCCTGACTGGACAGCCAGTTGTGCTTGCACTGGGAGTTAATTGGTGTTCTCATTTTTATTATTACACTAAGATGAGGTAGTCACACCATTATATATTATATGCGTCCTACTTTTTTCTGTTCCTCTAAAAAGACATTTCCATTACTGATTATGGGCTTGGGGCTAAATTTTGGCCTACTATTCCTAGAACCACGTTAAATATATCCAAAAGTGAATTTCAATGAACAATCCCCAAAATATCAGCCTTTCCTTTTAGGGGCTAAGCAGATATCTGATGAAAGTTTCAGCACTTTATAGGTTCAGTAGGACTGGATTATCCTTAGCCTTGGCAGGTGTTTCCCAGTGTCTCCAGAGAAAATCCTCTGCTGCTGTTCAACCCATTGCTCTCTGTAATGTCCAAAATTTCTTTGTACTTCCTTTTTGCAGAAACTTATGTATTTAGGCTGTCATCATGTACTTCCTTTTATTGATTTATCTCTCCGGAAATAATCCAAATTCCAAATTAGTGTTTAGATTTGTCATCTCAGCATTTTTGCAGGAGAAAAGCTCAAGAGTACTTCACATGTTGCTTGGTGCTTGTCAGACTGCAGTGGTCTTTGGGAATCCTGAGACTTCCTCTGCCATGTACTGAAAGATTCAATGCATTTCAAGTACTTACAGCCTCCTTGAGGAACCTCTTGTGTGATTAGGAATGTAGGACTAAGGGTTTTTCAGTGGCTCATTGCATAAGAGTTCTGAATGCCAACATGGAAAAAGGTGCTAAGTCTGTGGGGGTCCCTTTGGGCTGGGGATTAATTAAGCAAACAAGGACAGAAGGCAACATCAGTGGGAACCTGCTGAGAGTGTTAAGGGGGAAAAGTCTGAGGCCAACATATCTGGGTAGGTTTGTTTAATGGATATATTTTTATATGCATGAGAGCGACTTACAAAGTTCTGTATCTGGGTATTTTTATTCATGTATTTTAGGGGATACAAATCCGCACCAATGTGAGAAAACATGCTTGGAGTCAGTCTGACTAGCTCCAAAAACTCACCAAGCATAGATCAGAAAACAACTGATGCTACAAGTACTACAAAAATAATGTGTGAATAATGAAGATTATTGTCTTCATTGAGTTTAATTTAGGTGTAGGAGATATCTTAAGCATGCTAATAAAATACTTATTTTATGGGGAGAAAACCAGCAAAATAAAGGAAATGGTGTCTGTTTCTGTCTGCCAAAGACATTGAAAGAATTTAAGATTAGTGCAAAGAGACAGTAATTCAGAAACGCAAGGCTTTAAATATCCTTAAAGCCTACACATTTCTGGAGTTTTGTTGTAATTCTTTAAAACCCACAAAATAGAAGTCGACAGAGGCAAGATACTAAACTACCTTGAAAAATACCAAGCAATGCTCCATATAGAGAAAAATGAAATAAAACTGCAATATAGAAATTTTGTATTGGCCGAGATTGGATGTTTTTTTCAGACGCTGCAGAAAATGGAAGCCATTAGCTTCTATTTGCATTTAAGCAGTAGAGTTGTAAAACCAGAACGATGTAGAATTGTAAATTATAATCAGGCAGGTAACATTACTTGTTATAGGAAGATGGTTCGGTTGGAATGCGGTGTTTGAGGAATTTATTTTTTTTTTTAAAGTAATAAGGGCTAAAGTATTAAAGCATTGGGCTGTTGAGATATAAAGGCATTTATGGCAGTGTACAGAGATTGTTTGCCACTGGGAGCAGACTTTTCTTTGCCCCCAAGAAATTTACCATCAGGAGCATTAAAATATGTCAGTTCCACTAACACATTGCCATTTCCTTCTCCATAGAAACTCCTGGTTCCTGTCAGCTGTTTGTAGGTATTTTTCAGTGCTTGCTATTATTTACTTGAGAAATCAAGAGGAATCAAAATTATACATAAACGGTTATTAATACACACTCGGTTGACAAGTCTCTTTTTTTTCTTTCTTACCCTGTAGAAGTTTTCTTCTTAGAAAATGAAACTTCAAGCATTTGCTTTTTGTAACATAATGGGGCTTTTAAGCTCTCATCTGAGTGACATGAGCTGCTGGGGGATTGCTCGCAGGGAACAGCAGAGCGTCACTCAGTGCCAACAGTGCTCGCAGCAGTCGGAAGGAGCGAGGCAGGAGGGGTGGGTGGCACTTGTAGGATGACATATCTCTGAAGGAGGGTATGTTTTTTTCTAATACTCATCCTGTGCAGTGGGGTTTGGAGCAGGGAAAGTTTGTGTTTAGATAACTGTTGTCTAAGAATGCCATAGATGTAGACCTTTGTCACGATAAAATAAAAAAATGTAAATACCTATGGGTATGTTTAAAAGAAATGATGTGTACAACTGTGTGCACAGTATTTCAGATTTATCAAGCAAGTGAGAGACTTGGGGCTGTTTAGCCTGGAGCAGAAAAGGCTCTGGGGAGACCGTAGAGTCTCTCCCAGTGCCTAAAGGGCCTGGAGTGAGGACAAGGGAGATGGCCTGAAGGTGCAGGAGGGTGGGTTTAGAGTAGATATGAGTAACAAATTCTTTACTGTGAGAGTGGTGAGGCACTGGAACAGCTTGCCCAGAGAGCTTGTAGATTCCCCAGCCCTGAGAGTGTTCAAGGACAGGGACTTTGAGCAGTCTGGTGTAGTGGAAGTTGTCCATGTCAGGAAGGTGGAACTGGATGATTTTTAACCCTTCCAGAATTCTATATTCAGATCTGCAAGTGCATTGATACTTCACGCTTGTCTTTGCTTTCCCATGGGCAGGTCAGCAAGCACAGCCTGAGGGGACAAGAGCAGACACAGGAGAGAGCAGAGCAGTTTGTCAGGCAGGAGCAGCGGGGAAATGGGGACACAGGAGCTTGGGCTGTGGGAGTGGTGATCGTGTTCGTAGATTATTGCACTCACAATTCCAGTTATAGTCTATTTTCCCACTGAGTTCTGAAGCCAAAAGAGCTTCATTAGATGGTTCTTTAAAACTGTCTTCCCCAGGCCTGACAGTGAAATGTTCATGTGTGACTGGAGTCAACGGAACATCTTTTTGCCAACGAGTCAAGTAATATTACCTAAGATAATTAACGAGTTTGAGGTAAGACAGGTATATTATTCATACTGAAAATCCACAGTGTTATAGTCCCATTCATTTTATTTCAATTTCACGTTTTACAAGTGCATTCTGAATATGGAATCCATGATTCAAATACCACTCTTGTTTTTAAGCTGTAAAATCCTACGCACAGCCAATAAGTACAAGAATATGAATCTTAAAATTATATTCTGATATTTGTGTTACAAACTTGAGAACTGATAGACCTGTTAAACTGAAATATCAGCCTTTCAACAGCAAGCACTAGTAATAAACTGAACTATTTCAGTAACTGTAAACATAATAAAAATCCTCATGATGAATCTCGGAAAAGTTCATTTGATGAAACTCATAACAAATACATTGAATCCAAAGGCATGAATAATCCTGCATTACTGATAAGAGATAGCTAACTTTTTTTTTTCCTAATGACAAGAAGACATGCTTTGCTAAGAAAGTAACAGTACAAAATAAAGGTGCAGAAAAATATCAAAATCTCTGTAACTGAAGCTCACCTGAACTGATAAAAATGCTTTCAAATTGAAAGTATATTGGAGAATCTTTTTAAAACTGTGTATTTTTTTTTGTGGCAATATAAGGGATGCTTAATTATTGTTTGCTTTGGTAAAAGGGTCAGTTGATAACTGTGAATTATTAGGATTTGTACTTCAGTTCCACAAGTAAACCATTTGGGGCTTACAGGTATCTCCTCAGTCTCAGATGAGGAAAAGGATTAGTTTTAAATTTGTTTAAACTTCAATGTTGAATTGTTTTAGTCACAATAGAGGAGAGACTTACTCTCCTTAACCTAATTAAAGTCACGAAAATAACGTAATCATTTCCTGAAAGTATAGGGAGACGTCAGTGGCTACTTGTTGCAGAAATACCAAAGGTGTGTTTGCAATTCCAAGAACTGAGTTTTCATGATGTTGTGGGACAGTCAAATGGGAAAAGGTGCAGTTCCAAAGGAAGTCTTTATTAGCACCAAAGTGCAAACCAGTTCAGCTTCTTTGGATGACCCTTCATCCAAGAGCCATTTTTATGCAGTAAACATCAAACTATACATTAATAACTTTTCTTAGCAACACAAGCTTAGTGAATGCAGCAGATTAATCACAAGCATTTTCATTACTTTTAACCGTATTAGCCTCCATTGTCGATACACTGCTGAAGTCCATCCAGATGGCTGAAGCCTGTGCCTCGTGCCTGCTGAAACAGCCCTGCTTTTTTTTACAGAAATTGTGCCAAGATTCTCAGCAAGCAAATTCAATTCTGGAGATGTTCCAGAAGACAATCAAACTTTGACTGTGACCATTAGCAGCTATTGTGGTGAAGCAGGAGCAGCTCTGTGCAGTGAGACCCTGAAGATATCATCTCTGCATGTGGGGTGGGAAGGCAGTTCTTACTTATAACTAATTCTAGTTTGGTTCTGTAAGTTCAAAAACCTTATAGATATTAGGATCCATCAGGTGTGTTGCTCAAACACATACTCTGGTTTAATTTAATCCAAAAGGAATCCAAATTAACATACTTTAATGATTTCAAAATGTCAACCAGTGCATGTCCACTGGTGGGGAATGGTCAGGAGGTCCCATTTAAATGGGAGTATGGAGGCACCAATGTAGCAAATGCACTGATACCTTTGGTGTCTTAGACACCTTCTCCCATGGCAAGAGTCACAGATGGTAAATGCAGTTGTTCAAGTTGCACAAGGTTGAATCTGACAACAGCCTGAGTAACTTAGTACTGAGTGTTGGCTCTTAGGCTTTCTTACACACAGCACTTGCTGCAGTAACAGCTCAAGTTGTTATCAAGCATCACTTGTTGGAGATCTATTTGATTAAAGTGCTATGGGCAATGTGCCCTCCTGAAGTTCTCTTCCTTACCCCAGCACTGCCCAATGGCCCTGGGTGCAGTCACAGAGGTGTGATCCCATTTCAGAAATCACCCTGAGGAATCAGCTCCTTGTGTTACCTGTTCTTTTGTTACTCTCCACCTTGGTGAGTGGTTACTTGCTTTTTCTTAATGGGTCATGTGGAGATGTCTCAGAGTGAGTTGGTCCTACCTACAGCTTAATACTACTTCAATACCAGAGATTTAAATCTTCTGCTGAGAACACATTCTTCTTTGGTTTATGTTTTTATTACATATCTAGATAATTTCCTTGAGTTTAAAGAAACAAAACATAGGAATAACCACATCCCTCTTTTTTTGTATGCTTCTCTTTACTTTCCTAGTTATGCTCAGTGTGGCCAGTCTCAAGTCTTTGGTCTTGACCTGCCTTGAAAACTGAGAACTAAGATGCCACTCTGTGTTCTCTAGTGAACTAACACCTGTTCCCTGATGGCAGCTCCATCAACCATTTTTGTACCTGTTTTCTCATTTAGGGAAGTTAAGAATTATCAGCAATAGAATGTTCTTGTTTGTATTCTTTTTAGTCCTCTGTAGCAAATAGTAAATGTGCCTCTTTCTCCCTGGGAAGCATGTTGTTCTCCTCTGTTAATGAGATTTCACGTGTTACAGCATCCTGATAAGAGCACAGTGGAGCTAAGATTACATATTTAAAGTTCTTACTGTTGCTAGGAAGTGATGAACTTGCTATCTGACATGTTGGTTTTCCTTCTGAATCTATCCAATGTGTCCTGTTAAAATTTTCCTTCATTTAAAGCCATAAAATCAATTTCTCACTTGTTAGAGCCAAAATCTGGAGGCCATTGATACTCTGAGTGAGCTCAAACCTACCCTTTTATAACTGCACATAAAAAGGTAAACATGTTCCTTTTTCTGTAGTTCACACGAGGTGTTTCCCCCCTGCTGGAGTATCATCTCTGCAACATAATTTAAAAGATAGTTCTGACTGCTTTGTTGATTTTCCTTAAATGACAGATGATTTTAGGCATGTTCCCAATTTTTCTTCCCAATTCCCCAATATGAGGATTGTCATCCCAAGTCTTATTGCCTTTGCAATGAAATTTTTCCTTGGGAGGTACTATTTTGAGCACAGATTTTCTGTAACAGTGGGAATTATTATCTGTGACTAATAACAATCTCTATGGAGCTTGTTATACAACGAAGACTGATCATGTGCTTGAATATATTCCTGTGATTGCTTGCAGCTATGAGTAGCTTAAATTTCTGTAAGTTGCTGCCTTATCAAAAATGATTTTTTTCCCTACTGAAATAAGGTAAATTATTTAAACTACTGCTATTCTAACTCAAGTTCAATAACACTTAGGTGAACTTTCATGCAACAGTCTAGAAAGATGTATGAATTAACAGCTGTTAAGATGGTCCTTGAACTGTTCTAACAGAATTTTACCTGTCACTTGAGTGGATCCTCAGATAGCTAATCTGTTTCTAAAATAACACTTCTTCAGAAGTGCCCCATAGGTGTGCAAATAATAAGATACCAGTAGTGAAGATCTCACTTGGAATTCATTTTTCCTCCCTTAATTATTTATTTTTAAACAGCTCTGGTTTGGTACAAATGTTCTGAGAATTAGATACATAAAATAAAAAACCAGCAATCAAACCACCAAACCAACCAGAGAAACAACTCCCAAACCCCCAACCTGTGGATGGCATGGTCCATTCTGTCTGTCATGTAAACAGCCTTATATTAATTGTGTTGGAAACAGTAGGTTATGGCAGCTGATTTATTAACAGCTACAGAGCACTGCCAAAGCTTGCTCAGGGTTTGCTTATTGTATAATGGAACTGAGTATTGGGGTTTACTGTACTGGGGTGACTGAACTGTCAAGTGGTGGTTCTCCCCCTATCCCACTGAAGGTCAGATTGTTCATGACATGCATTGGTGTTTTAAACACTAAAACTGGACCATGAAGTGCCTCTTACAGTGATGTAATTGCACATCTCTGCCTTCAGAGTAATTCTAAACTTGCGCTACTTTTGGAGGAGGTGCAGGTTACTGTTGTGCTGGGCTGTGTGAGGTAAGAGAATATACACAGGTTTTGTAATCTGAGTTCCACTGAGGGATTAAGGCTGCCCAGAGAAGCTGTGGCTGCCCCATCCCTGGAAGTGCTCAAGGCCAGGCTGGATGGGGCTTGGAGCAGCCTGGGATAGCGGAAGGTGTCCCTGTCGATGGCTGGGGAGTTGGAACAAAATGATCCTTAAGATCCTTTCCAAGCCAGGCATTCCATGATTCTGTAATGGCAGGCAAATCTGCACAGAGTGTAGAAACTGCTGCTTTTGATTAGCTTCTATGAAGTCAGTACTGAGGAAGTAGAAGAAAAGTGTAAATAAACAAGAGATTTATATGATCCATGTGGCTTGTCAATGGGACCTCAAGTGGAAGAGCAGGGGAGGAAATGGAGCGAACTATCTCCAGTGACCTTTTGGCCATAAATACTGGTAGACTGAATTACAGAATTCAAAGGAAAGTACAGGAGGAGCAAAGAGTTTCAGCAAAATCAGTTATCAGCACTTTTTAAACATGTGTGCTGTGATGTAACTGTGAAGAAGGAATGATGCTCTGCAATTCATGGGTGCATCAGAACTAAAGTCTCAAAGCATTTGTTAAGTTACTGCTGTATGAAGTGAACTCTTTTCAGACTGGATGAAGTCCATAACTGAGGAGGCATTTATTTCCCAGGTTGGCAAGTTATGCTTATTGCAATTAGTGTTTATCTAGTAATAAAAAGGAAACTAGAAATGTCAATAGTTTTGCCATCTATATTGATTCACAGCTTCTAAGGCTGTGATTTCTGACTGAAAGTCGTAATTATGTCCCACGTTATTACCAAATCTCTGCATTTCTGTCTCATAGATACAACCAAATAATTCAGTCAACTTCAAAATGCTTGAAGATGAAATGCACCTTTTTTCTCTTTGTTTTTGTTTTTAAATTTTTGTTTCATCCTTTGGGCTTGGTCTCAGATTTTTGTTTTTTTCCTTCAGAATAGCTTCTATTTCCAAAGGTTATTCTGAAACATTCATGATCATATAACCAAAGATTGCTGAAGTCCATTTTTAAAAACAGGCATATATAAACTTCTAAGAAATTAAGAGAGGGAACAAATTCCCAAAAAAGTCTGTATTTACATGATATTTTTTAAAAAATAGGTATTTCTCAGGTGTTCTTGGGGAGTGTGGTCTAATCCCTTCCATTGGCGTATGGCGAGGTGAGACCTGGAAAAGCAGAAAACACTGGAAATGCATTTCTTCATCCTCTTCCCGGCACAACCCACCACCCCTAATGAAAAAAATATGATGCTGTTTCCATGGAAAAATCAACATGACAGAAGACTGCTGGATAGCCAGTACCATTTTTTAAATCCAATGGGTTGCAGCTGTACTGAGAGGGAACAAATGTTTTGCTGCCTTTGCTGCCAAATAATAGATTATATTTGGAAGCATAAGACTAATGAAAAACACAGTTCAGAGACAGTGATTGCAAAGCTTCAGACCTAAGAAAGGAAACTGTTAGCTTGCTTTGTAAAGCAGACTGGGCTCTAAAAATTTAGTGCTTTTTTTATTTTTTTTTTTTTTTTTAAAATGCAGAGTGAAGTTATTTTTATGCTGTTTCCTGAGGATCCAGTTTTTCACCATGGCAGTGATCCTAAGCTTCCTGCTTTCTGCTGGCTATAATTTATCTACTTACCAGCAGCAGCCATCTGCTTGGAAAACATTAACACAGACTTGGGTGGAGGAGGGTGGGGGCAGTGGCTGAGAAACAGGGTGGTCCTGGGCAGGGATAGCTGGCACGGTGCTCCTGATTCTCTGGGGGTGTTCCCTGCTGGTGGACAGACACCTGCTCTGTAGACATAGAAAAGTGACATTTCCCTGAGATGCTGCCATTCAACAAACCCCAGTGAGATGTGAGAATCTGAACCACATTAGGGTTTTTGTGGCAGAAAGATTGTGCTGTGCAGTAGAGACTTTGCCCCACCACAGCCTGCAAGATTTTTAACTAATTTACTTGGTTGAACTTGTAGGTTTGGGCATATTCCAAGACTGAACTTACTGAAGTTGCCTATGACTAAGTAGAGTTCTTGGTGTTTGACTTTCATAGAAGTGCAAAAGGGTTTGCCATCAGTCAGAAGTGACCTGATCTGTAGGTTCTGAAGTTGCTGCTCACCAGCTGAAGTTCCTGTGTCCCTGCAGGTGACAGCAGCCAGTGCTTTCCATTTTGCATGAGCAACACACCTGGCACTGGGTTAAGGTTTAGCAGAAGACCAGCAACTCTTTTAACTGTGATGACTTCACCACAGGTGACCAAACCACTAGGTCACCTTAATGGTTTTATTCAGATATGTAGAATTTGTTGTTTCATTATTTAAAATTATTAGGTAAAAGAATGAAAAAAGAAGTTATTCTGTTAACTGTTGTGTCTGTTATACGGAACTTAAGTGTGTGCCATCAAATCTTGTTAAAGCAAACAAACAGGTTATCTACTTTTCGGTCATCTGTTCACTGTCATGACAGAAACATTGATTTGTATCTTTTAGAGATCTATAACTGCAGTCCTGGAGCTCAGTCTGGTGGCAGAGGTGGATGGAAGCACTTCTTCAGTGCTTCTGTAAGAAACTAGTAAACTGAATCAATAGTGCCATATGACATAAGGGAAAGAAGAAATATCTTTCCAACATCAAGCAAAGGTTTAGCAATCTGATCCACATTCAGGGTATTGAGCGACTCATCAAACCCGTGTGCAACAAGCAGTAATTGATTTTCCAGTCCCTGCCCACCTGACGGGAACGTGTGTGGAACAGCACTGAGCAGCATTCATGCAAACTTTGCTCTATTGAATGGCTGGTAAGATTTCACTAAAACATGCTGTGGTTCATGAAGTTTTTCACAGTTTGTTGGTGATGAATGATGTAGGAATTGAAACCCTCACCTTTAGAAATCACCATCTGTTACAAAATAGATCACGATGTCTCCTTTAGCAGCTCAACGCAGTGTGATTCAAATTGCTGCTACCTCTGACAAAGAGAGGACCAAAGAACTCAGTGTTACCACACCTGTAGTACCCTTACAAAGTGATATGTTTTATTTTCTATTTGGAGTATGTGGATCAGGCATCTGAGAGTGATGTGCAGAGCAGTGAAAAGCAGCGAGAAATGCACTTGAGAGATCTGGAGTACCTGAGAGCTGAGGGTCAGAGTTACAGCCTTCTGTCAGTCAGAAACAGAGGTGGGATTAGCACCTTGCCAGATCAGCATCTGTGCTCAAGCTGAAGCCCATTTAGCAGCAGGATTTTAGGTGGGTTAATAAAGATAACACACACTTTCCTCCATTATATGAAGCCTATTTTATACCAGATGTCGTTGTATGTTATGAAAGATTTGTTTAAATAAATAAAGAAATTATATTTGTGGAAAACTGTAGTACTTTCACACTTTTAAGTGCTAATGTATACCTGGATTCTAAAGCTTACATTGCTCCTAATATGTATAGGATTACTGTAAATTGTATAAAATAGAATTGCTGAAAAAAGCAGAATGATAAACAGAATTCACAAACTTTTTTAACATGCACACCTATGAGTATGGATGTTGTAATGGATTTTTCACTTGGGACACAATAATTCTTAAAAGCAAATTTGGATGCTGAAAGCTTGCCTGCTGCAGATACTTGACTTGTATTTTCAATTATTAGTAGTATACTTTGGAATCAATTAAATTCTAATTAGTATTGTTCATATGAATTTGAATTCGTTCAATGATATTTTAATTTTTCCAATACATCCCTGGCCCTGCTCCTGCAGGGCCCTGGGACAAACACAGGCGTACCCATGCAGGTGTGTTCAGCACATCTAATAAAACCACGATAAAAGTGCAGGTGTGCATAGCAGGTTTCGAACGTGAGGCTTCCATGGGCTGCACCAAACCCTGCCTGTAGATGAGTTAGGAGGCAATCACTGCTGCTGAGACTCTGCTTGCCCTCCCTCCATCACTCTCCCTCCAGCTCCAGTGGCTGTACCATTGAGTCAGGAGATGCTGTGACTCACTTCCCTGCTTTATTTTCTCTCCCAGATGGCATCATTGCCTCTCAGGCTCTGAGAGTGACAAGTGACACTGTGGCACTGACATTATTGTAGTAGGCTGTGCTAGCTGGGAGGAATCCTTAATGTGTAGTGCAACTTCCTTTGTCTCTGCCTTGTACAGCAGAGGGTGAAGCAGAAAACGCAGGGAGGGTGATGTGAGGCTGCAGGTGCTTGTGCTGTGCCTGTGCCCAAGGGTAGATCAGTGGCACGGCTCTTGGTGCCCATGCAGTGACAGTGACAGTGGCTGTTTTTCTCTGCCAGGGAGCACAGAGGCGCACAGTGACTCACTGGCTGACGTTGGCACTTTGGTACACAAACAGTTTGTACAGCGCTGCCAGTTCTCTCTTACTGTGCTGGATCTGTTTGGCCAGAGCCTCTAAATTCCTTTCTAGGGCTGGCAGTTTTGGTGGAACTTTAACCTCTGCATCCCACAGTGCTTGACTTTTTAGAACTGTGAGACATGGAAGTGCTCGAGGTGTTGCCTCAGTGAAAGATACTCCAAAACCTTGTGTAAAAGGTTTGTTCTTTTCCTTTTATGCTGGTGTTAAGGTCTGTATGATAGGCAGGCACTGAATTGTGTTGAGGGGGAAGAAATGTGTTGTGAAAGACCTTCCCACCACCATCCACCACCCCACATGCTGTATTTTGTCTTTGTTCAGGATTTTCTGTAGCTTGCTGATTTAGAAATGGTTTGATGGTGATGAAACAGATCTACATTTGTGCTTGGTAACTGGGGAAATCCACTGCAGTGTCTCCACATGACCGGATCTAATCTTGGCCACGTAGTAGAAGGGTTATAGATGGAATGGGACCTCAAAATAAAAACACATACAGAGTGATCATTAGGACTGAAATCTGGGCACCATTTTTTGGGGATGTACTTGCAGGTGTTACTGTCTGAAAGTCTGCTCTGAAAGTTTGCTGTGTGGTGCTGCTTTTTCTACCACTATCCCTGGCCTGCCAGTCCAGAGAATGACATCCCTTGGAGTCCCATGAGAAATGTGGAAAATATTCATAGACAAAACATTACTGGTGTCACAAATTATTTCTTTTATACTTCCCCTTCTGTAAAGACCTTAAAAAGTCAATTTTTCTGTCTACAGCATGTTATTTTTCTGAGCTTGCTTTCAGTTGAAAGGGACACTCTGTAGGAATTCCACTTCCATTTGTGTCTGGTCTCTGCAGTGACTTTACTGACCACCTAAAGAATGATGGATTTTCTTCAGTAGCTCATTCAAGAGACTTTTCTGAAGCTTGGTTTGATTTGGAGAGGGAAAAGGGGTAAAAGTAACAACAAAACCTTCCAGGTAAGTAAGTTTATGTTCTTGCCTACAGTAACATTTCTCTAGCAATTTCCCCTACGCAGTAATCTAATAAAGACCCAGAGTATGTTTTTTGTACCCAATGATTTTAATAGATATTTTCAAGCTTTTACTGCTCTGTGGTGGTGATTAATTCATTAATCAGATCTGATAGCTTAAACTGGGAGCTTATTACCCTGGTAGAATTAGAGAAATGGGGGACTTTTAATGTTTTGGGGTAAATTGGAGATTCACCTTAAAGGTCAAGTGTCTGAATCCACAGGTGAAATGTGGTCATTTTTTCACTATTAGTTCAAGTCTTCCTTTCTCTCAAGCTCTCCAATTAAGCTTTAAAAAAAATATTCACAAGGACAGAAGAAAAAGTACTTAGGCATTTGAAATTGTTATGGCTGCTGGAAATTCCCCCTTTTTATTTTAACAATATTTTTTCCTCTCCTCTGTTGTGGAATGCTGCTGCTCAGAGGTCTTTGTCCAAGTATATAATGGAAACAAATTGCCAGGGCATGGAAGAGAGTAGAACAGATTTTTCCAGGGGCCTCTACCAGAGATGAGTGTTCAGCCTCCTGAGGACAAATGTCTGTCTCCATTAGCAAGCAGTAAGAGTAAATATGTAGACTAGAACATGATGCTGAGGACCACATGTTGCCAGCCAGCTCTAGTCTGATCAGGAGATTTGCTTCCAAAGTGTTCTCCTCACACAAATGAAAATGGGAATGTGAACACACCCTTGATATGAAGAATGTGTATTTTAAATATCTGTTTTAAGTACTTTTTTGTCAGTCTTTAATTTTTTTTTAGTTTCTCCTAATTGCTACCAGTAGGTTCTGGAGATGATTACAGCTACTGAAGAGCAGGTGAATCTGTTCTCCTGAATTTTTCAGGCAGACAAGAATACCTGCCAGGCCAGCACGGAGCCAGCCAGAAGCTGTGGCAATATGGGCAGTATGAAACCGAATTGGATTTAACGTTAGCTTGCCTTTCAGTGGGTTTATTGACTTGAGTTCTCTGTTGTGCTAACTTAATCCATGCAGCTTCCAGTTGATTTGGAGTGGGGACTGCTTTTGTCTGCAAAATGCTTTCCAGGCATATTCCTAAACCTGCCAATAAACAGAACTACAGGTGACAAGTGTGACTGTTGAATGAAAACAGTGGGTGAAAAGGTGATTGTTGGAGGTTGGAGCCTTAGAGAAAAGATACAAAACCTCCTAAACCAGATTAAAACCATAATTAGACCAAGGCTGTAAGAAGGTAACCAATTCCAATTTCCAAGAGGATGCCAGCAGTTTTACAGTGGATAGCAAGAGACCTTGGGTGATGAAAGTTCTGGGAGCAGAACAGTCCATTGCTTATAAGATTGATTTCATGTTCAGTTTAATGTATGTAGAGCATTCATATAAGGCTGAAAACTATCTTCATGCCTTAATTATGAAATAAATCTTACTACGGTGTTATAAATTGTACTTCAATACTATCATCATCTCTGAGCAGAGACCCCAAAAATAGTCCTGTGTGCCTCAATTTGCCATGAGAGTGGAATCAAAATTTACTGCACCCAAGGGAGGTCACACATAAACCTTTGTGGAGCAGAGATCTGTGGTGTTTGTGCAGGTGATGTCTCCTCTGTGACCTTTTACCAGTTCCACCATTAAGAGAAATATTAATGTAATAAAAAGGAACTCCTCCCTCCCTCCCCAACCCCATCCAGCAGTTAGCAGTGAACTGGATAGGCACTTTAAAGTATGACATTACTAGAAAATATGAACTATTTCTGACCCACAGACTGACCCTAATATTTCAGAAAATATCCAGAATTAACACCATCATTGGTATAAAGATCTGGCCAGAAAAGGGTTGTTTATTGTATAGAAAAAGTATATGTAGAAAATGTCTTTTGGGCCCTTATTTCTTAAAATATATATATATATAAAATTCTGTTTCACTGTTTTAATTGCTATGAGCAACATAAGTAAAGTAGCATTTTGCAGCACTTGGTCAATAGAATTCAGTGTGAGCATTATTACAACTGCAGTTGTTCCAATATTGAGAGGGAAGGGAAGAAAAATGTGCAAGTCAAACCCTTCTGCCTTGGAGGACAGAGACCAAATGGATATACCAGAAGTCATTGATAAATTGATCTGTTCAATTGGATTAGTGACAAATGACAGCTGAGTAGGAGTCATTGCAATAAATCTAGAGGGACAGTATTCAAAATACCGTCCTTTACCAGGAACACTTTATCAATTTCTCCATAGTTACATATAAAGCTGAAATAAAACCAATCTATATTTGTAACCTTGGATTAGAAGCATAAAGATAGTGCTGTTGTCACCTTTTCATCCTGGTAATGCCCACATAGAATCTGATGTGGCCAGAACTTTGAGATTATCCTGATCTGTTCTTTCCTTACAGGAAGCTTTTCAAAAGGTTTTTAAAATGGAAAATCCAGATTTCTTAGAGTGAAAATTGAATTACTGAACTCTTGAAACAGCATATACAGGTGAGAGAGAGCACAACAAATCCTCTCCCTCTCCCTCTCCCTCTCCCTCTCCCTCCTCCTGTTGCTTCTCCTGTATCCTTTCAGGACTGGTCCTTGTTCCAGACATCTTATTATCCAGTGGTTTCCCTGGAACAGCTGCAACACTAAGGGCCTGCCTCTATGTCCTTCTTTCCTTGAAATCTAACACAGGCACTCAGAACAAAATGAACTGGTTTAGTCCTTTTTAACATTAATCCATCTGCTCATCCAAAATAAACAGTGGATGAATTGTTATTTAATAAATGACAGTAGCCAGATATTGGGGATGCATTTTAAATTTTTAAGAAATTGAAACTAACTAAACATTGAACAAACAGTAAAATGAGATGAATCTTTTTCTCTTCTAACAGAAAAGACACTGTGTACAGGGAGAGCCTGGCCTGATAGGTTTGAAGCAGAATGGGGAGAAGAGGGAAATTCCTCAGGGTGTTCTTTGGCAGAATTATGAAATAAATAAAAATGGACTGGGTGGGAATATTTTTCTCTGTTTGAATGGTTTAAAGCAATCTTAGGGGTTTGGGCCAATTTCATACATAATCCTTTAACTATAATGTTCTTGGCACAGAAAACACTTCAGTTTCTGTCTTGTTAGAAGATGCCACTCCTCTCCAAACTGGTTTATTTTAGTTTGGTGTGATGTTACTTGCAAGGCTTTTCAGTAGCACAGGCAGAATTTGGGTGTTGCAGGAGGTGCCCCAAACCCCCCTGTGAAGGTGAAAAGAGTGAGAAGTAGCCAAGTGGGGTACAGAACTACAAGGGAAGAAGGAGAAGCTGCTGAGAGGGAGATTGCCATGTTGCTGCTCCTCACAGAGTGTGTGCGGGCTGCTGCTTCTGGAAGAGTCTGTCATTGCAGCACAGTGGCTGCCCTGGCACCCCCTGAACCTGCCCTGTGCCAGCAGCCCTGCCTGACCCACAGCACTCCCTCTGGCAGAGGAGCCCTTTGATCTGCTCTGAGGGTCCAGCAGCACTGCCCTCACCAGGGCTTGGTGCAGACACTGCAGAGGCTTCACCTCAGCCCAGGAAAGGGCTGAGCCTTGGCCCAAGGTTCAGGTTTGTTAAACAACTAAACCAATACTTTATTATTCTGGTTTACTGTTTTATCACCAGCACTTAGCAGTTCTTTGCAAAGACTCAGGGGAAACGTGCTCAAGTGTTCCCAGCTGTGAACAACACCCAAGGAGGGATGGGATTTAATTCCATTGTGGTTGTGTGTCTCTACATCTCCCTGGAAAGAGGCTGTAGCGAGGTAGAAGTCGCTCTCTTCTGCTGTGCCTTTGAAAGAATAGGAGGAAATGGCCTGAAGGTGCACCAGGGGGTAAGACCTGATATTAGAAACAACAACAAAAAAATCACTGAAAGAGTAGTCAGGAGTTGGGATAAGGTGGGGATGTGGTGCAGTCCCTGTCTCTTTAGGCGTTCAAGAGGCTCCTGGAAGTGGCACTTGGGGTTATAGTTGAGGGGTGACTATGGTGGTGCTGTGGGTGGTCGGACTGGATAATCTTGAAGGTCTCTTCCAACCTTGTTGATTCTGTGATTTGTAGCATGTAAAAGTAATGCATAATGACTTTATAATTGTGTGTAATAGTGCACAAAATGACAAAATTCTACATGAATACTAACTGTGTGTTTATTATCTACCTTGTTATTTAATTAATATATTATATTTTTAATAGCGGGTTCCTTAATAAAGTGGTCTCTTAAATTAGTACCATTTTGGGCCTGCAATTACAAAGGTAGAGTCAGACACACAAACAGAACTGTGTGTTGTTTGGGCTTGAGCTGCATCTCAGGAGGGATGAATCCACAGACCACTCACAAAGAGCAAAGGTCTCCAAAAGCAAATGAGCACAATGGTAAAGAAGCAAGTTTAAAACCAGTGTATTTCTTCAACTCTCCAAGGAATTACGAGGAATGGTATTTTTATAGTGGCAAGTGGGAGCTCAGTTGTTCCCATTTTAGAGACTGTCTGTGTGCTGATGTTAACACAGCAAAAGGTCTCAAGTCACAACAATGAAAAATTGCACTTGCGCTGTTGTCTCAATTTTGCATCAGCATCTTGGCACAGCATTCAGATATTGTGAGCAGAGAATAATAGTTTTCTGCTTCTATTCTCCAAGTCAAGGTTAAAGAGCAAATTCTTAACACAAATGTTTCGTATAAAATTGACTGAATTCAGATAAATCTGAAAATAAACAAATTCTAGCACTAGCAATGCCTGTAAATGTTTTGTATGAAAGCATTTACATAATCAGAAAGAAACAGGACTGAAGGAAGAGGTCATCTAATCCATTGAACTCTCTCCTAAATCTTGATCTCTGCTTAAAAATCTCTAGGGAAAAAGTTTCTGGAATTTCATTAGGAGGCATGATGCAGTTCTTCAGTAACTCACAGTGAAGAATTGCCTACTTCTGATTCATTTCCCTGGCAGCAGGGAACAGTCACCAATTCGGTCCTATTCCATGGATACAGAAGTGATGTTCTCCTCTCTCTCCTTTTACCTTTCTGGGAGATTTTCTTACATTTTGAAGTTTTGGAACATGTATTTTCAGTCTTAAGACTGGTAAGATTTCCCCCCATCTCCTGACTTCCCCCAGAGAATGTTTTCTCCTAATTTTATTGCTGTAGTTGAGACAACCTTTGAGCAGCCTCGTAGTACCTAAAGGGAGTTGACAAGAAGGGTGGAGAGGGTGAAAGTGGAATGGCTTCAGCTGAAGGAGAGGGTAGGTTTAGATTACGTTTTAGGAAAAATTTCTTCCCTGTGAGGGTGAGAAGGCCCTGGCACAGGTTGCCCAGAGAAGCTGTGGAAACCCCATCCCTGGCAGTGTTCCAGTCCAGGCTGGATGGAGCTCTGAGCAACCTGGTCTAGTGGAAGGTGTCTCTGCCCACAGCAGGAGATTGGAACGAGATGATCTTTAAGGTCCTTTCCAACAAACCCATTTGATGTTTCTATGATCTTACATATACACAGACAGTGACTCTGCTGGGGAAGGTGATGCCTCGTGTTTTGTATGTGACATTCCAGTTTGTATCTGCTGATCTTTGAACACTTTGAGTGGTTTGTTTTGGTGGGTTTGTGTATCTATATCTGTTCAATTCATGCTACTTCTCATTTTGGATTAGTCCAATTATTCTTACTGTCCTACTCTACCCAGTTTTTGAAGTCCAGTGTGCTCCTTCTCCCATGTGTGCAGTCCAGTGCCGAGCCACCTTTTTGGGAAATGATGCAACTTGAGTGTCTTGCAGACACTTCTGTGGAGGTGGTAAGACTAAAGAGTGAGTCAATTGTAGCTGAACAAAGGGAAGATCAAAGAGACTGTGAAAGGTCCAAGTATGCTCAGTGTGTTTGCTCTGAAGGAAGAAGGCACTAGAAATAGGCTAATTGATGGTACCACTGCTATCCCAGAAAAGTGGGGAGGGATTACAGTAGAGACATGATCAATATGTATAAAGCTCCCAGAAATGTTTTTTTGTCTTTAAGATTGGTGCAAGTGGAAAACTTGCTGAGCAAAAAAATATTTAGAAATAAAGGCAATAGAAGTGGCAGGAGCATAGCAAGCCTAATCAATAATAAAAGGATAATCTGTCTTTCTTTGTGGTACACAAAGCAATAATCTGTTGTTCTGATTGATTAAATGCCTCAGCTCTGTTTCGATTATTAATCAATCTCTAAAACAGCTTATTGTGAGCATAATACAAAGTACTAGAGATTATGGGTAGGAGATGGTGATAACAACATGAAGGGAGGGGAGTCTCCTTTTTCTGTCTTGTGAAAAAGTTGAACTGAAGTGAGATGGAGGGGTTTGTTGGACAGACTGTTTGTTCATATACGTCTGAGTGGCTTCACTGCAGTGCCAAGGTGCAGAGTTCTAAGGCAGGGTCTGAAAGTGGAGTTTGCACAAATTGCTGTGATTTTGATCTCTGATAGACAAACATAGGAAGTGTCATTGATTGGACAGAGAAAGAATGTGAAATATGAGGACTAAAAAATGGGGAAGCTCTTGGCTAGAACAAACCTGACAAGTCACCTTTTGGAAACATGCTGTTGTCTGATATATTCTTTGCACTAGTCATTTATTTAATTTCTTTCTTAGCCTAAAGCTTACTTGAACTGTGGGCTAGCCCAGGCTTTCAGCTTTTGAGCTTTTCAAGTTATGAGGAATAAAAAAAAGCCTCCTTATTCTGTATTTTGCACCCTGTGCCTGGGGTTACATTACTGCTAAAGTGGTTTGGAATTTTTATGAATAGGTTAAGGATTGTTTTTGCTTCAAAAAACAGGTCAAACAGCCAAAATGTAGCCTGTCCAAATGGCTTACTGCTATCTGAAAGGGACAATTCTGGGTTCCCTTTTTTTTTTTTTTTTAGTTTTTTACCTTCTTTTAGAAGGCTCCAATGTGCCCGTTTTACTGAAATTTATGAAGCAATCTTTATGAAATGCAAAATCACTTAAGCCCCTGAGAAGTTACCTTTAATTTGTCTCTCCTTTGAGCCCAGAGTGGGACCAAATGACTTCCAGAGGTCCCTTTCAACTTCTCCTATTCTGAGACTCAACAATTATATGGTAAGATGTGGAATAAAACATACTTGGGATATTAGACAGATTTGGTGCAGCTGCTCAGAGTGGTTGAGTTGATACTTATTTGTCTTTCTCTTTGGGAGTGTTCCCTTTCCCCAGCACTCAGGACTCCTTGTCAGATGAGCTGCTCCATCACTGTGTCCCCTCAGGACTGCCAGTTATTCACCTTGGTGATCCAGCTGCAGTCCCTGGATGAAAGAAATGGTTCTCCATGCTGGGAACACCTCTGGTCTCAGCACCCAGTCCCTGGGGATTTACACACATGCAACAAAAGCATGTTTGGTTGATTCCCCTCATTTAGGGTAGCACTGAACATCTCTGTGTGCTTTACAAATTCCTGTTGGATCTTCAGATGAATTTTCACCTTTTGAACAGTACTGACCTGCATGTTTAGTGATGGATTATGCTGACAGTATAAATTTAATTGCATCCTCAATCTTGACTCCTTTTCAGTTGTGTTTTTTGGGGGGTTGTAATTTGGTTTTTTTGTTTGTTGGTTGGTTTGGGTTTGTTTTGTTTTTTTTTTTTTTTTAACAGTAGAATGAAATAATGAAGCTGCTGATAAAATATGCCTATAAAAATTCTGGCAAATTTATCACAAGGCTTGATTCCTTATTTTTCTATCCATCTGGTCATTAGGCCTTTCCAACTGTCAGTGTCTAATATAATCTCCTTTAATAGCAGCATATAATTAGCTTTATGCTGATCAGAGGCATTGGGGATGGTGGTGGTAACACTCAAATCCAAATATCAAAATCCCAGAGAAGATAACTCAAAGAGACATATGTCTAAGCCAGCATTTATGACTTTTAGTCCTAAAGTCTGTAACTGGTGATTTAGGCATGTGAGCTTTGAACTGGGCTATGGAAATTTATCAATTAAGAATCCTCAGGAGTTCTGGAAGGAAAGTACAGATGTCTCTCCAAATGGTAATGTGGTAATGTGTCATTTATTTTCCTCTATACAGTCCTGTTCTCTCTTCAAATATTTAATTTCTTCTTACTTGTCTAGTTTCTTACTTTAAAAAGGTAATTGAAGCTATAGCCTTGGCATTGCTCCATTAGGAACAAATGGTCTCCATTTTTAACCTTAATCCAGAGCTCTGTATGTACAATCTATACACATGTACTTCATAAAAGCGAAGTTTCTTTAATGGCTGTTACAGGAGTGCAGTTTTCTGGTGGATTTTTTTTTTGTGGGGGGGAGGTGATTTGGAGATGTTTTTGTTTTACTGCACAAATCTGATAAATGTATTGGAAATATGACACAGTAGCCATTGTTAGGAAGGTCATTGAAGACCATTGATGTTACTGAGGCTGGGACTTCATCCTTAAAGTATGAATTTCTCTCAGTTCTCTTAAGGAACACTTGATTAGAACAGCTGTCTTCCACAGGTGTTCTGTCTTGCATATGGAGTTGGACAAGTCAGCTATTTGATCATAAAAGAGGATTTCAAACACTTCAGATATATATTTATTAACCAGATCTAGCAAATTGTTTGGTTTCTTGGAACATACTGGAACATCACCCTCTGTATTCTGCTCTGCAGTCAGTCAGGATAAACCAAACAGGGCTACAAAAAAGGAAATACACCATGACAAGTGAAAATTACATCTCCTGCATTAAGTTTCTTTAAAGCTGGAAGTGTCTTTGAATTTAGGCTTTCAGATCTTCAATAGAAGACCACAGTTCCCTTTTTGTTCTCTGGCACTGTAATCCAGTTGAGCATTCTGTCAACACCCCTTTCAAAAAATACATAATCCTGTTAAGATTTGTAGGAGAAAAATCTATACAAGTTACCTTTTACTCATAACCTGAAGTGCACAGCCTGAGTTTCCTCCAAGAAATGTTTCAGCACCAGCAAAGGAAAAGCAGACCTCTGTTTCTTTATGCTTCTGAATTGAAAGGAAGTGGTGGTACCACTAGAGGGTTTATTTTTGGCCTAAATGTTTGTTCAAGGGTTACTTTGGTTGTCCACTATTTGCTCAAATAGAGCAGGATGTGAGGACACACCTTAACCCTGGCAGGGCAGTGGGACAGACCCCAAGGCAGGAACTGCAGCACCTGAAATGCCGACTCGATGGGAAGCACGTTGACTTTTCCCCAAAGAGATCTGTCAGCATTCATTGCAGGATCTATTCCTTACCTTCCTCCTTTAATTTCCTGCATCATTTAACCAGTGTTTTCTGTGGCAGAACTGCTCTGCACATCAGTGCTTCCCTTTATGTTTGTTAATAAATAGTGGCTTCTGCTCACAAGAGTTTTTGGCAGGCAGTGGTGAACATAATCTCTCTGGGTTGCAGATACAAACTAAAGACACCTCCCAGACCTTTTAATAAGAAACCAAAGCCTGTTAGTGCTGCATGGGGAGCAACCTTCAGTTCCCAGGCCAGCTCCCTACTCTGAGCCTCTCCCTTCTCTCCTCCCCTTCCCAATAAATTTAGTTTAAGATTAAACTCTCCTTATTCTTTACAATTGTTTTTTCTGGCTTTCCTCTGGAACCTCTTTGCTTCAACCAAACTTCCTCAAACCACCTTTGGTCAAAGTGCAGTTTCAATGTGTAGAGTGGGGCAAAGGGAATGCTAAATTCTAAAGTAAATTCAAAAGGCATAACATATAAGAACAGGTAAGAATGTCTTATATAGACTTTAACTCTTTAAAAATAGTACTAAATATTTTGAGTTTTAATACATGCATCAAGCTCTATGTGCAAAGCTATTAAAATATTGAGTTCCTACAAATATCCTAAAAGGATTTGCTTTCAAGCTAAATTTAACTGAACTACCTCTTAATTATTACCTTTTTTTAATACTCATCTATGAAAAGTCCAAAAATGTGCTTAGCATTGTATCCTGAAACCCTTGAAAATATCTCCAGAGGTCAACATAGATGGTCAACGTTAAAAGAATCATCGATAATTTGAGGTATATGTCCTACAAGGCCATGAAGGGAAGAAATATATTGAATAACTTTCATCAAAATTTTATTCAGCTGAAAACAAAACTTTCAGTACTGCAGAGACGGTATGAAAAATTGTTATAACAGAAGCATCTTTAGTGTGGTTTGGAAGGGGATGTTTTTTTTTTTAGGCTTGTTCCATTAACAGTTCCTTAGGAACCAAAAAACCTGAATAATGTTTCAAAACTCCACTCTAGTCTTTTTCCTGATGTTCTTGGCATTATCTCTTATACATGCAAAGCAGTTCTACACAGCTATTAATTGGATCTTTTGGGGAAGATCAGCAGAATTTTCCCTTTTCAGCAAAACCAAAAGGCTGTAACTTAAGGCTATCCAAGATCACTGTAAGAATGTCAGCCATGGGAATTTCACCCTGCAGAATAAGACCTGCAAGACCCTTTATCTCGTGGCTGTCCCCTGCTCATACATTTTGCCATTGAAAGGCACCCAGAGGACAGTTTGCCAAAGGGTTCTGTGGTGCAAAAAGTGGGCTGAAAGAATTAGCATTGATACCAGTGGAAGTGAAAAGGAGTTTGTGTTTTGTGAGTTGTTCACGTTGGAGGAGAATATTATTTCCTGAATTGTTTTTGCCGGCGTTGCCTTAATCTAGCAAGGTGGTTTGCAGTACATGTAATGCTGAAATTGGTTTGTTACTGGTGGCTGCTCCTGTATTTTTGCTGGATTACTCTTGTCATCTCTGCACTATTCTGTTGCAAGACTGCAGGCTGTTCTTGCCTCCTGCTGGCAGAGAAGGTTATTTCCCAGCTTTGCTGCTTAAAAACCCTTCTAGAGCTGAATTCAGGCATAGAATTTAGGCTTAGAGGAGCAGAAGGTGCCAATCCACTGAAGAAAGAAAGAAACAAACAAACTCTGCAGTCTAAGTAGAGTTGCTCTTCTTTTAAGTATGGTGAAAGACCTTCTTCTACTTCAATTATTTATCAGTCAGTTCTTTGAGCCACCTGGGAATGGACCCTGTTCCAGTTTGTCAGTTAAGAAATGAGCTCCTGGAGTGATTCTGAGCATCTTTGCGTTTTCTTCATGGAGTTGGGTCAGCTTTTTTGCCGGTCCTAATTGCCTTCTCCAATATATCCAGTTGTTGGACATTCAAAACTTAAAGTGGAGCAAAATTACTGGAAGTACTACCCAATACACTCCCTTTTATTCAGTAGTTTAGCACCTGCCACAATTGGAGACAAACAGTTTCACTTTTGTGTCAAAGAAATAAAGGCAGAAAGAAAGGTCCTGGATAACCAGTGAACTATAGGAAGGTTATGGAGGTGGTTAGAATGGAGAGAGAGAGGAATTTGGTGTATCTGCTGATACATTAAAGCTGTTTTGAAGCACTTTCACCACTCCCACCCCAGGAGGAGGGAGCTGATTTATAAACTTATCAAGAGTATTAGTGATACAAAAAAAGATATTGCACATCAGGACTTTTGTGTGTTAAACCCGAGTGCAAGACATTAAATTGTGTTAGAAAGCTATGAAATAAATCTAGTTTATAGGTTCAGTCCTTTTTTAGGACATTCATCAAAATCTACTTACACAAATTAAAACAAAGAAACACATTTGTTGAATGGCTGCAATTCCTGCTGCCTCAGAATTCTTTTTTATTCCTCCTTGAAAGGCATTTACTTAATTTTTCATGTTCAGGCAGGTAGGCATCATAACTGATTATGTACAATAATGATTTTAAATTCTGTTGATGCATCACTTAGTGCAGTTGTTGAAATCACAGTAAACACAGCAGACAGAAGAATGGAGAGATGAGGAAGAAAATGGATGCAAACATTAGTGGATCCCGGTAAGATTATTGATTTATTTTAAGTTGTTTGACAGATAAAATGGTGAAATGAAATGTCCAACTTCAAAAGCATCTCTTGAAGAAAACAGGAGAATGTAGCAGGGGAGGAAGAAGATGATGAATGTTACTTTGTTAGAGAGAGGAGCAAATGCAATTGTTCTGCATGAAGTGTTCATCATTTTCCTCCTTTGTTCTACAGCGTTTGATAAACGTCCATTTAGCTGGAGTAGGCAAAAATCATGTTTAAAGTCTTGGTTCATGGGTCATCTTTCAAAGCACTACATCTTAATAGTTGAAAATTTTATCAGGTTCTGTACAATGATTCAATGTCTGAGGCTTCAAATCATTCTCAGAAGAAAGCAGTGAGGAATTTCCCCCGAACAAGGAGGGTGTGATGCAAATATATTCACTTCAGGGCTAAACAGATTTTATAGAAATTCCGCTGGAGACACTGATCTCCAAAGAGAAACACATTACTCCAAATACATGGATTCAGAACTGCAATGAAACTACCCTCTAAGCATTTCTGCAATGTTACATGTGGACTGTGAGTGTTATTATTAAGAGAAAACACATGAGTTATAGCATTAAGTCATATCCAGGCTGTATTACATATACATACAGATGTTTCAGGTGGAAAAAGAAAGGAAGTAAACAAAAATGCTGCAGGTAGATTTTTTGACTTTAAAAGTACAATCTTGTTTGTTTACAAAGAATTCACAAGTTCTGTTTCTTTAAAAAGCTGGTGGAAAATGAGGTGCAAATGAGAGATGGAGAAAGACTTTTGCTGGTTGGTGCCAACCTCTTTATAAGCACCTTCACCCACCCCTTCAAGATGCTCAGCCAGTCTGAATCTCTTTTGTAGTCTCCAGGTCTTTTCTCTCCCACACATTTATATGCAAAGCACTATCCAGCAAAGTTTGTACTTGTTCCTGAGTTAAATTACCACAGCAGATTTCCATGTGCTTTTGGAAGGTGACAGAGACAGCAGTTCTGTTCTCGAGGCAGGTACTGTTTCGTGGAAGATCTTTACTATTTATTACATCTATCCCGGGTGGAAGATTGCAATTACTATCCTACTTCCAGCAACTCTTTACCTGAATCATGACAGCTCTTAATTATGTGTGAAAGAAGAAGTTATCTGCAGAGAAATTTCTCAGAGTGAATTACCTGTGCAATGTGTTCGGGCTCAGGCTGCAGCAGAGCCATCCGGCTTGTGCTTCCAAGCTGGTGATTTGTGCTTCAGCACCTGAGAAACTTTGCCTGACTTTTCATACCAGAATTTGCCTTGGGAAGGAATTTCTTCTTCCCTTTTCCTGAAGTTTCTCTCACTCTTTTTTTATTCTTTTCTGTTAATCAGATTTGGCTCTGTCTATATTTCTTCCTTTCAATGAGCCTCCTGCTGACTTTGGCTGCTGCTGAGTGTGCTGCTCAAGGAAACACAAAGAAATAAGTAACAGGCTTTCACATTTCTGATCAAGTTTAGTGGTAAATCTTTTTATTCAGCTACATAACTTTATTACCCTTCAGTTACAAATGCTGCGTTTTCTGATTAATTATTTATTGGCAACAATTTATTGATGTCTGGACTTAGACAAATGTACCACAATGGCAGTCATGTGGATTTTCAAAATCATTTCAAGCCTGCAGAAGCTGGCATTGAAAAAATGCCCTATTCCAAGTCATACTAAATCTGAGATTTTCAATGACGTCCAGCTTCAAGACCATCTTAATGAGTAAAGATAACTGAGCCAGGACAGATGTACAGCTTCCTGGGCCAGAAGAGGTAGGGTGTTGGGAAATGTGCCATTTAGTACAGGAGAATGTAGTTCAAGCCCATTGCCATACAAAGGCATGAAACGAAGTTCCAGGCTGGTCTCTTATGCCAAAAAAGAAACATCCAATTGGGCTGTTGTGAAAAGATTTTAATGCACAGCCCATCTTATGAGATTTCTATTTGTGTAGGAAGTTTGGGCTTTATTGCATCAATATTTCCAGATAAACTGTTTTCCCTGAAAACTTCCAGGAAGCTCCAATGTTGTACTACTATTAAATTGTATTTATGATTGTTTACTAGTTCCTGACCAGTCTCCCATTAGTGGGGGTTACTCAATTATGGATGCTCACTCTGATTTTTAATAAGATTTTATGAATTGGTATCTCAACATGAGACTTAAGATGGCTCAAAATAAACATCATTTATTAAAAGTAACCTTGACAGCACAAGGTATGTGAAATTATAAAATTCAGAGAGTTTCAGGAAAGAGATGACATGGGGTTTGTAGTGGTAACTTCTTCTGTCGATGGAATGTCACAGATGACCTGACCATTCCCCATCTGATGTGCTACAGGAAAAAGCTCCATTTGTGATGCTGATTTATCTTTGTTTTCTGTTTCTGCTATTAAAGCATCAATATAATTATTAATAAAGGAGCTGGCGACTTGTTGGAAAGCTGACACCCATAGACAGTAGAGAATGTTCCTGGAAAACCCACTGGCCTCCCAGCAGCAGTGCAAGTCGAGTTTGAGAAAGCCATGCAAGCATTTATTCCACAGTAGGGCCAAACATTGCAGGGACAAGGTCACGCTGGTGCCCTCAGTGGAAGGGAACAGCCCAGCTGCTCGGGGGACTAGAGTAGCAGGGCTTTTTTCCTGCCTAATTAGCAATATTACTTTCTGGTTTGCACATCCCTTTGCATGCGTTGGGAAGTCTGCAGGGAGCTCATTATGTTACCAGCCTTGTAGTGAGAGGCTTGCAAAGCTGTAGCTTCAGGGTGCCTTCAGTGGAAGAAATTCCATATCCAAACTAAAACTTGTAGGAGCTCTGTAGGGTGTCTCCTGTGGGGCATGGTTTATCCTGTCCTGTGTGTTCCTGCAGAGAAGCTGTCCAGATGAATCTTTTTGTCATATTTTCACTTTGAGATAATGGCTGAGGGCAGAATTTTGGCTCAGATGTCATCTGTTAATGAGTCTCTAACCAATGGAAGGCTCTGGGAAGATAAAGAAGCCAATGGAACCTTGCTTATTGCTGCCTTGGTGTGAGTTTTTCAGAGCCCAGTGTAGTTCCTGGAACTGGTACTTTCTAGCAGTAGAATTTAGTGTGAGGGGGGCTTATTTCTTCTCCCATCTTTGTGTGAAGCATGACAGTATCCCATTCCCACACTCTGCCGTGCTAACACACTCCAAACTGCTGCTGAGAGCAAGACAAGAAGTTTTCAAAGAAAGGCTGTAGAGCAAGAGCTTATGACAACCCTTTGAGGACGACAGCGTGAACATTAGTTGCAAGAATGTCTGCCTGAATCCAAACTCAGTTCTCTTTGAGTTCTCTTTTGCTGAAGACTGGATCCTTAAATCAAAAAAGATGGCATGACATAGCTCATGGAGTTATTTTGTGTAACCAGTTTAAACTGAAGGAAGTGTTGTGTCATTATTTTCTGGCCATGTGAGAGCTACACCAGAAGCTGCTCCTCAAAAAGTCTGTGTATCTCTACCCAATGAAGATGTTACTGTGTGGAGTCAAAGTTGCTAGAGCTGATCAGCACATTAAGGAGAATTATTAATCAGATTGCAATCACAATATCATGGATATTCCCTTGTTGATGAACTGCACCTTTCTTACTCTTGCCCCCACCAGGTAAATGATTTTGGTTTTCTCTAGTAATTTTTGGACACTACACACCTGACATCGCCCCTTTATTCTCTGGAAAAATTCACCGTCTAATTTAAGTGATCACAGTCATAAAATGGTGTTATCAACATACCTTTCCCTGAAATACAGTGCCCAGACCCCACAATAATCCAGCATTAAAATGGCAGTTTCATTTTAATGGAATGTTGTTTGCAAGAGAATAGTTTTTAGCAGTTGGAATTTTGGTTCAAACTGCATTATGATATGGCAATGCATTTAAAGATGTGCAGCATGCACACGTGTGTTATGTAACATGTGGGATTAACAACACATATAAATATGAATAGTAATTTTAACTATGGATAATTTTATCATAAAAGTTTTTCTTCATTTTTGTAAGAAGGATGTGCCATTGGAAATAGATGCCTGAATGGAGTTGTAGAGATGTGTCAGCACAGGGTTTGCCTTCACCACCCTGAGCTCCCCTTTGTGCAGCTCCCATTGCTCAGATTGCTTCAGCTTCCAGCAAACTGAAGAATGTGCACTTTGTTCAAGGCTCTGAGTTGCAACTGACTTAATTGCTTAGAAAAATATCTTTACAGGGCAAAGCAAAAGCAGGAAAGATGTTCCAAGAGTGCAGAAGAGTGGGCTAAAAGAGAACTGGCACAGAAGGTAAGCCAGTTCAATGTACTGTTGTTGCATTATTTAATGCAAATAAAACTAACAAAGTACTAACCAAACAATTTCTAGTGATGCAAAATGTCTTGTTCTTGGAGATTCAGGGAAATTTGTGATGTGAGATATGATTGTAGAATTTCTGAACACAAAAACATCCTAATTTCTGCCATGTACTAGACCTATCATTCTACCATGTTCCAACAAAAGACTTCTGGGATGTTTTCTAAAAAGTTATTTAGGTGTTTCTTTCAGACTGGGTATTCCTTTTGCACTTCTGCTCTGTGGTTTGTAGAATTACAAGGCAGTGCTGTATAATTAACATGTCAGAGGAAGAGGATACTGCCAAGTGTGTGCTAATGTATTTATCAACCTTTACCTGGTAGCAGAGTGTTCATTGACTACATGTGGGACTGACTGGGCACTCAATTAAGTTACTTAAAGGGTTTTAGAATGCAAAACTGGCTCACTCATAACTGCTTTGTCTCAAAGATTACTTGTATACTCGTAATTTCCACATTTATATGTAGTTTGTCTTGAGGGAGGTGGAAACCTGTGGTTGTTTTCTGGCTGCATTACTACTGACCTGGCAGACACAAAAGGTAAAAAGCCCTTTAATGGCTGCTGGTAACACAGCTCTGGCACTGCTCAGGCACAAAACGTGCTGTGGGTGCTGCTGAAAAGGGTTTGGGAATAACCTGCCTCAGGTTCCGAGCCAAGTGTTTAAACTGGGACAGATCAACCTACCAACCTTTTAAAAAGCAATGGCTTAATAAACAAATTAATACTTAAAGGAGAAGAATGTAGATATCTTCAGTTTAAGGATAGTCTGGATCTCTTAAGTTCAGAACTGGAAGTAGAATTCAACTGCCGAGGCTTAAAAAGGATACCCAGACATGAATAACATAAATGTTATCTACAACTGTGGCCTGAGACAGGCTGGGCCAGATCTTAAGCTGATCCAGACTCTTGATTCTCTGTGATATCACACTTACAGCTGTGATAAGCTGGTATCAGCAGAGTTTGGACAAGGATAGATTAGTTTTACGGTCTGACCCTCTGAGAAAGAAATAATTGGGCAAACTCCCATCCTCTCCCCCAAATATATATTTTTTCCCTGACTTAATGTTGATTGACTTTAATTTTTGTCTTGAGATTTTGATTTGGCTTCAGAATAAAAAGTGCACTTAGAAGTGAGAGGATGGGACTGAAGTGAAACAAGGGGTTAAATAAACTTATTGCTGTAGATGTTTGGGAATCTTGGCATTAGATATCCTGTGGATTTCTGCAATCTGGGGCTAATGAATGCATTCAGAAATGCTGACTGAAATATGTTTCACATTCTGCAAGACACTGACACGTTTCTGAAGCTCTGACAGTGCCTGGTTTCTCTGATTACTGTTCCAAATTTGATAATCCTTCAAGAGAGAGGCCATCCCATATGTGCCTGAGCAGCTATTCCAACAGCAGTGCCTGATTAACTGGTGCTGACCACAGGCAGCAAAACCATATGGTACAGGAGGGTTAACTCTTGATTATTATGTACATTAAGGCATATGTAATTGTAGGTGCATTAAAATTTTTTTCTGTAAAGCTGGTAATAGTATTTAATATATCAACACTCATATATTTGTATTTATAGCTGATTAAAGGAGGAAAGCATATTCTTAATGTTTAGGAAAATTAGTTGAAGTTCACAGAAGTGAGTAGATAATCTGTCTAGGAAGGGTAGAGCCAAGGCCTAAATTTCTGAAAGAAAGCCTAGATCAGAGGATTTGCCACGAATTAGCCTGCAAATGATTCCAAAACCAGAACTGCACTTTGGTTGCACTTTCCCTCTGCCTCATGATAATAACTAGAGTTATGACCAGTTGTGCTGTGGACAATTATTTTGACAAAAAACACAGACTTTTTGAGACTAGGCACTGTTTGAGCTCCTAAGAATTGGCATGCTAAGAGTTGTCAGCTCTCTTGTAACTCCAAAGCAACTTGTCCCAAATACGTACTGATGTCAGCAGCATAAATGTGTGCAGAGTCAATTAAAATGGTTTTCCGTTCTTTTAAAATACTGTGAGTTCTACAGTCTTGTTCCTCAGCCATCACCTTCTAAAGATGAAAAAGCTCCTGAAGGCACCTCTGTGTAAGACAGGATGCAAACTGTCTGCTCATCCCAGTGACACTTGGGTGGTGACAGTTTCAGTGGCAGCAAACGCAGGAGCAGGGTTGGTGCCAGCATTCCCTGCACTCTGCTGAATTTCTTGGGGCCAAGTTCCAGGTACAGGGTGGGAAATGGGTCAGCAAAACTTGTGAAGCAGCTTGTGTTGCTGGGTACAGTTATTTCCTGCAGAGAAGATACCAGAATCCAGTTTAACAGTGGCTGTTATGGAATATCTTGGTCAGCTGAAGGCAGTGCAGGATGCAGCCCTGAGAGTCAACACAAGAATCATTTGGGTTTCTTGTTTTGCTTTTAGCTGACTGCTAAAGAATGATGCTTTTTTTAAAAAAAAGACCATTAGAAGCTTTGGCAAATCTTTTTTGGGGAGTCTCATTTCTCATCACTTCTTCATGTCTTCCTTTTAGAAAGCAATATCATGTAATTCTGCACACCTTGCCCCCAACAGGATATATTTGGAGGTGGTGGAAGAGGAATCTGTGTCTACAGATATTTCACTTATAACTACAGAACTGAAATATTGACAGTAATATTTTTTTTATGAGTACTGACATCAGGAGCCCCAATAGCTATTGAGTCAGAAGCCAGATGGTTTAAAAGGAAAATGCAAGTGGCAGGAGACAATTAGCACACACTCCCTTAGACTGCCTGCATACCCCAGGACAGAGACCTTCACTGCTCAGGTAACACTGGAAGCTACTTACTGCATTTTAGGAGTGAAAAGTGAAAATTTGTTCACATAGGGAAAAAGAATTGCCACAAATCTGTTTTGTTTGGTCACAAATCATTTGATTTGGGGATGATCAACCTTGGTATTTCTGGTTTTATTAATCTGCCAGGCTTCAAACCGCTTAGTCTGTGGGATGTAGAATAGCTGGGGAAGCTGGTGAGAAATCTGCTGTCACACAATGCCTGAATTATTATGCAGATAAAATTTACCAACTTCCCTCCTCCAGTTTATCCTATTTGGAAAGATACATGAAAAATAAATGGCTGGTTTTGGTGAAAGCAAGTGCTACTTCATCTAGAATAAGCATTCTGTCAGCTAAAGCTTTACAGTGTTAGCCATTCTCCACTGCTGTGGTTTTCACTCTGCTTCTTCCCTGCTCCATTTACATTTTCAAACCCTCCTCATTTCCCTACTAGATTTCTTTTTTTTTTTTTTTTTTTTTTTTTTTTTTTCAGATAGGCTGGAAGGTGAAGAATGACCAGGCAGAACTCAAATGCCATTTTATTATGTTTAATAGCTGATTAAAAACGAGCTGGCCCATCTCTGGTGTTCACGCACAAATGCTCTCTCTCGGGTTTCTTAAATTGAGTCATAATTGCCTGTGCCAAAAGCTGTCAGTACAACGGGACAGAAAGCAGTCAGCTCTTCTTAGTGTTATATAAAGTTGTCATTTTGGAAGAATGAGCAATGATAAAGAACTGTTGAAGTGCTTTTGCCCATTTTCACAGTAAACCATGATGTTCGTGTTGCTTGTCATGTTGGTCTCTCTTCTAATAAATTAGGTTTCTCCTGTAAGGAAAGAATTCAAAACAAAACAATAGGAATTTAAGCACAATATATAGGGGAAATAAGGCTGCATTTTTAGAAACATTTCTATCAAACAAGCACATTCCTGTATGCAGTATAATAACGTATGAAAAGATTTAAGACTTTCATGTAAAACATGAAATTGAGTGTATTTTTTTAGCTTGGCAGGCACATTAGCAGCATCTTGCTGTACATTTAAAGAAAAAATGTATATAAAACATTCTCAGCTCTGTATATAATATATAAAACACGGTATGCTGGCTTCCCTAATCATGTGTGATTTAGTGGGTAATATAAGGTATATTAATATTTATAGTGTTTGAAATCTTAGCAGAGAATGCTCTCACTGACTTCTGCAGTATTGACGTTTTCAAGTGGACAACAACGTGCCTACTTTAAGAACTCATCTCTGCTTTCTCATTAACATTCAAATTACTTGTAGGATGGTTATTAATGAAAATTGACATTACCCAATCTAACTCTGCAGCCACTGTTGTTCTTTAGTAAGCAATCATTTATTTTGGCTCTCTGAAACCTCCGAGGTAATGCTTCTGAAATTCTGCATTTCACAACCATAGCTGAAAATCAGAGTTCCAGCATCTGTGGCAACACGTGCTCATGCATTAATTTGCTGAGTCAATGTTCCCTTTCTGATTCACTTCTTTTACTGAGGTGATAACAGCTTTTCTGAAGCTGTTCTGCAACAGAACTGGCTGCTTTTTCCACCACTAACTCATTGTTTTGTATATTGTGCTTTAAAAATTTCACAGTGGACAATCTGTCCCCATTAAACAGACATAACTTCCCTGGGCTGCTCATATGCCTCCTACTGCTATTACTTTTCTGTTGTTATCTGACTGCAGATATCCGCTATATAGACATTAGAGTGAGAAAATATGTCCAGCTGACACCCCAGCAGAAACCCACCCGACTGCAGGCTCTGTAAATCTGCTTTATAAATGCCTCTTGCCTTTATAAAACATTGAGCAAAACTAAAAATGGCCAAATTCTTCTGGAAAGCAAAAAATGCCAGAGCACAGAGGAGGAAGGCTTGGAGAGAAAACATTAGACGCACATGTTTATAGAAACTTAGTAACTTAAATAGGAACAGGAATGCCAGTGACCTCTTATAGATGATGAATTCTCAACATGGAAATTATTCATTATATGCATGTAATAGTAAACTAGTTTTATGAAGCCAACTGCATGCAAAGAGCCTGATTTGCTTCAGCTGGAGGCTGTTTGTTCTTCCTGTGTGTGTCAAGTAGCATAAGTGATATTTATTTGGGATTTATTTATATGGGATTTTTTTTCCCACCAGATAAATAAACAAAATGATGAAGACTGGCCACCACAAACTGGCTATTTCTTTCAATGTGGTGAGTATTCAGGCTATGTTTGATAATTTGAAATCTAGATTTCACCTGTGGGCAACTCTCAAGGTTGGAAGCATGAGAGAATGGCTTCTGTGTGTAATTAACCCCATTCCAAGCATCCCTAGTTCCAATTAGGGCAGACATAAGTAATCAGTTATCCTTTGCAGGAGAGTTTTGACGCACAGAGTAGTTTTGGAGATTAAATCCCTGAGATTAGCTCAGTTGGTTAAAACTTGGTTGTAATAATGCCAAGGTCATGGGTTCAATCCCCTGGATGGGCCATTGACTTGAGAGTTGGACTTGATGATCCTGGTGGGTCCCTTCCAACTCAGAATAGTCTGTGATTCTGTGAAATAATGAAAATCTGGAAAATTTAGTAGCCTGGCTGTGCAGGACCTGAGAGGAGATGAATGTTTGGATAGGACTGACTTATCTCATTCTTGCTTCTAACTATAGTTTGGCTTAACACTGTGTGGCTTCCTGATGAGAGGTCATTGTTGTTCTCACTGCTCAGAATTCCTTAGAGACTTTCCTCAAAACTTGTTCTAAGGCAAAGGTATTCCTTTGTTTGTCCAGGACTTCTGCTCTTTCCCTTTAGCAGCTGTGGCTCCTTTAATCCCAGAGGGTCTGTTCCAGCTCTGCAGCCTCTGTTCCCAGCCAGGCTCCTCGCTGGTGCCACAGTCCCCTCCAGCAGCCTGGGGGATGATACTGGGAAATACCAACGGGAATACAGCCTGCTCCACCGCTGGCGTTTTGCAGCCTCAGCCCCCAGCTGCCCGTTTCCCACACTCTGTGCTGAGCTGACCGCCTTTGGCACAGACACCTTCCTATCTGGGCAAATTACATAATCCTCTGATTGCCAGGATGCCCTTGAGGGGAAAGAAAAAAAACTTCCCATGCTGCTCAAATGGAACAGGGGGAAAGGTCTTCTAAGAGGAGGCTTGACAGTTTTCCAGTCTATTGGTAGAAAAAATACCACATCTGGGTATTTTGGGGTTGTTTCAGCTGTTACATTTCAGATTTAACTAGATTTATTTTCATTTAACTTGATTTTTCATATTTAGCTTGATTTAAAGACTTTGGAGGAAAAATATCCACTAAGGCATATCTGGCTTTTTTGAGTTCAAGTCAGCTTCTATTTTTGATTAATCTTCTGAACAACAATACTCTGTTTTTCACTGTATATATTTTATTTCAATTCCCAAATCAGAGATGTTAATATTCAAAGCTAGAATTGTATTGTTGTGTTTGTAATATAAAGGTATTATCAATATCTTCATATCAGGATCTGATTTTAAAATTAACCCTATTTTTGCAGGGAAAATAAATATAAAAATAATTAATTTTTTGTAGTTCTGTATTCAGCAATTATGATTATGGCTTATTTATATTAATAGATACTATATCAAGTTATGATTAGTGCCTAGCAAGTGTGCTTTATTCTCAGAGGATACAGGGTTAACTTTATTTAATGCCCCCTTTTCAAAGTGTAAGTATAATTAAGATAGGAGAAGGTTTTCAAAGCAGAGACTCTGTGACTTACAACTTCTAAAGGTCAAATAGTGTTGCTGGTTGCAGAAGTGCAGTGGTGTGCATGGTTCCCATCTCACCCAGGAACATTCCAGGGCTGAAATCTTCAGTTTGGGGGAAAAAAGGAGGTGAACTTTTTGCCTTTTATCCTGTGAGAATATTTCTCCTGAAATAGCAGATATGCTTGAGAGTAAACTGATGTAACTCCTCTGTCTTGTTCTGATCTGGATGGAATGTCTCTTAGCAGCTGATTTGCCTACAAGTAAATATTGGTAGTGCTGGGCCTTGGGAATGCTCTCCCTGTGTCCAACTGAGAGCAGCAGGAGGGACTCAAAAACGGGAAACTGTTTGTCTTTCCATTAAGAAAACATCTCGAAAGCTGCATGTCCTTTGTGGGGCATCCCTGGAAATCAAGATGTGATTTGACTCCCGCAAAACAAAAACATTTCAGACACAGAATTACACGTGTAACAAGAAAGGTGATTGGGTCAGTTGATGCCACAGTTCTCTCTTTGAAACTAAATATTACTGTCTCAGTCTGAGGATGCTTCCCAGTTTCTGTGTAGCTGCATAATAGAAGAGAGGATGCAATAGCTGAAGCTCACTTGAGCTTCCAAGGCTTAGATGGATTCAAGTGGTGTAAACTCAGCTCTTGACTCAATGGGATTTCTTGTGGTTTGTCTGCTCTGCCCTCAAGAGGCTTCTCTGCAAATCTGGCAGCAGCACAGCAGGTTCACAAGGGATGGAAATTTTAAATCTAGTTCTATAAATTTTTCGCTGGACTTTTAATGTGTTTTCCCCTCAGCCATTTAATTCTTTTCTCTGTAATAAGTTTGACAAAACTAGAAGTTAACACTTTCTCTTTTTTTGTAACTCTTTTTGGCTTGCATCAAGTTAATTTTCTTAACAATGCCCCAACACAGAGCACTTGTACAAATTAGCCTGAGAGATATGTGTTGAAATCGTTGTGAGACTCCTGCATTATTTACATCATGACATTCTGTCAGTGTACTAATACTCAAAACTGTTTATATTTCTGGATTTAACAAATATGTAAATCAGGTGCACATTTCCCTAGGAATGCAAAATATCCCTAATGAGGAAAGACAACAAACTTCAGAACAAACAAACAAAAGAAGGGAACATGTTAAACAGCTCATGTGAAAGTGGGGATAGAAAGTAAGCGAACTAGAGACACTGGGATATAATCCTTGCCCTGGGATTGTTTAATCAGCTCATCTGGAAGCTCTGACAGATCAATTGTCTCTTAGCAGGGAGAGCACTGGGGAAGAATGGCAGCCAGACAGAGTTTTCCCCTAAGAAGGCATGAAAATCTCTGCTTTTCCTCTCTGTGGCAATCTAGAAAGCTGAGAGGATTGAGTTGCACTGGCTGAATTCATTAACTGCTACAATACCACTCCAAAGGGCCCCACATCTTGGAAATCCTTGTTTGTGTTGCAATAATTAAAATAGCTGTTTGATTTCAGTGTAGAACCACAGAATGGGAATAGCATCATTGTGAATTGAGTTTTAAGTATTATAGAAGGATTTGAATGTCCTTCAGAGAAGCATTCAGCTCGAATTTCATGTCAAAACATTCTCCTGATTTAGTAAGGATGACTGATATCTTTGAATTGTAATGCTCTAGATTAAGTATATGTATTTATATAGTGAGAATGTTCTTTATTGTGCTGTGTTTGTGTTGTGCTTTTTATTATGCACTGCTCACTGAAAACTTTATCTTGCACTAAAAGCTGAATTCCTTTCAGAAGTGCAATTAAACAAAATTTGCTTACTAAAATGAGATGTCATTTATTTCAAGCTGGCTTCTATTTTGAATTTTGATGGCTTCCTGCTAAATATGCAAGCTTTCTTTTCTGTGAAATTAGTTCAGTATCTAAAAATCTGAATTACTTGGTGGTTTGTTTTTCATGGTGTAACTTCAGCCCCCAAAGTACTGGTGAGCATTCTAGTTCCCAATTAGCAGCCATCTTTAAGGGGATCATTATGGTAAAATTAGTCTGAGTCCTTAAAAATCTATGAATTATGGATAGTGTATGAGTAGTAAACAGGGTAAAATGTTTTAATTAACATTCTTCAATAATCTGTTAGCTGCATATTGTATGCAACTATCTCCTTCTCTGTCCAATTTCAGACTTGGAACAAAAATTGTGCTTTGTGTCTGTTACAGTCAGAATATCAGTTGGGTTCTGTACTCACAGCACCACATTCTTGGTGCTTCTTCTCATTTGTCTCTGTCATTACATATCTGCTCTTGCTCTAACACATCCTCATTTGTTTGTACTGGCAAAGCTGATGGGTAAGGATCATTAGTAGTGTAGCAAAACCATCTTGAAAAATGCTATCTTGAACTTCCCATGTGCTGCTTAATCTGTCATGAAGATATAGATATTAGAGGGCTGGAGAACTTGTTCTTGGAGCAAAATGATTTCCTGATAAAATCTGTCCCAACGTGATGCCAAATCTCCCCACCCAACTGTCTATAAAAAGTCTAACCATGATTTATCAGGAGTTTGTGCCTGTGATGATCCTTTGAAATGAGGGCGTAGAATCACGGAATCGATCGGGTTGGAAAAGACCTCTGAGATCATCAAGTCCAACCCTTGGTCCAACTCCAGTCCCTTTACCAGATCATGGCACTCAGTGCCACGGCCAATCTGCATTTAAACATCTCCAGGGATGGGGAATCCACCCCCTCTCTGGGCAAATCCACCACCTCTCTGGGCTTGTAGTGTTGACCTCTGATCACCTCACTGGCACCACAAAGGAGCAAAAGTTTACAACAGCATCAGCCAACCCAAAATGTGCTTCTCATTTCTTTCCCAGGATTACATTTCCAACAGCTTTCCACGTTCCCTGTTCCACGAGTTACCAGCACGTGGGAGGTGCTGGTTTTGTGCTGTGAGCTCTCTGAAACCTCGTCTGGAGGAGTGAGGAGGATGTAATTACTATGAGCTGGTGGAGAGAGAAAACTTGGTGTTCACAAAGCTCTCAGGAGCAGCTGGACCAGGACTTCATTAAATTGATACCTCTAATACCGCTAATCAATACTCTGGCTGGGTCTCCAACAGAGCAGGAGTTCAGTGACTTTCTGAAAATTATTGTTCATTAGATACACATTATATGGATTTTAAGTGTTTAAAAGCAATCTTCAACTGTAGCTGCAACACAGAATATTATTTGAAGACTCAGACCCTCCATATAAGTTGAATGTTTCACCCTAATTTTGTTATAAAAAAGGATGCAGGACAAAATAGCAGATAATGCATTAGCAGTTTGTGGTAACAAACTTGGTTGAGCAGAACTTATCTAAGCTTTCCTTGGGATTTGCAACTTCACAAAAACCAAATTTTATGTCAGAAACTTTTTATTTGTTACATTAAGAATGTCCTTCACCTTTTTTGTTCTATTCTTATATTCAAACTGCTCATTGTGAATATAAAATAAGGGTAACAAATATGGAAGATGTAAAATGAAGAAAAAATGGCCACTTTGGTAAACAGCCTCCCACTGTTTAAAAAAAGCTTCTTGACATGATATTTTTTGTTAATTTTAATTTGGAATTTTAATGTCTTTCAACCAAAACCTTTTTATCAGTTAGTTGGTGTCCTTTGTGCCAGAAGTCCCATGTTGAAAACACACCTTGATGTACTATATGGTCAAATTATCAGAAGAAGATGTGGATTTTAAAACTACAAGAGTGAAGAGATGGGCATCTTCTTTGTTACTCTTTTGATTATTTCAATGTGTTTTTCTATATAGCATTATCTATTTGATTTTATTTCAAAATAATTATGTGTTGATTTTTAAATTACTTCTCTAGGCTCCATGGGCAGGAATAGTTCCATATTTCTCTGTTTTCCTTCTCAAGGATGGAGGAAATGAAGTTTTTTTTCATTCCTGAGTTTATTTTTCTCTCTTTTTAGAACTAATCCTTACCACACTACTTTTACTGGATTTTGAGGTTTAAAAGTTTTCAGAGAGAGTGGAGGGGAAAAAAAGCTCTCTGAGAACAAGGATTGCATGTTAGCTTGAGTTCCTTATGCAATAATTATGATTTCTTTTTCTAAATGCTTTCTGCCAGAAAGATTTGAACAGCTATTTAGCAGCAGTGAATAAAAACTCTTTGTGGGTTTCAGTGGTGCAGGTTTGCAAACCCCACATTATGGAATGAGAGTCAGTGACTGAAAGCAGCACATGAAGCAGCAGCGTGAGGGTTGCCTGGAGAGTGAGAGGACAATAATTAGGATCGGAGAACAGAAAGACTGAACTAAAGTATTTTGGTTTGAATTTGGTGGCTAACAGCTGGTTTTTGCAGTTGTTTGAATGTTTGTAACGTTCTGTTGCTTGGGGGTGTCTCTGCTCCTCCCTTTGCTGAGAGGGGTCTCTGTTCCCTCTCGGGGTTTCCTGTCTCACTTTGCTCACAGTTTGGAACTTCAGGGATATCTGAAAATCCTTCTCGGAGATCCAAAGCTCCTGTAAACCTGGGTAGCTCAGCTGTGCTGGAGCTGTTTGAAGTGATATTGGTTGCAAATGTACCTCCCAAATCTCCTGCTTGCCTAAAGTGCCTGAGCCAGTGAGTTCAGTAATGCCAGAAATTTGATCAGTATTCCTATTCCTCACCTAGGACTTACCTCTGCTGCTTTAGCCTTGATTCAATTCTCCTCTGACCGATTCCTCTTAAGAAGTAGTGGCTGTTTTCTGATCCCGCTGATCCACCAAAGTGGTTTCAAATTCACTTTTTATTTTTTTCCCTTTTTTTCCAGGAGTCGTTTCTCCATGTTTATACATAAGTCAGCACGAAGGCAGCAGTGCTTCGACAGGGATAGAGCTGAACACATTTCCTTCTGAGCTCAGCTAACTTGGGATCTTTAATTTCACTTGGAGCTCTGACTACAGTAACTGCATGAAAACCAAATTCCCCTCTGCCAATAGAATACAGTGATGCAAAGTTTCATAAAAAAGGCAAAATATGAGTTTTGCAGTGAGCAAATGGAAGAGCCAAACACAGAACTTTTTCGTTTGTCTTCTTTACCCTTGGTTTTACCTCTGCAGAATAAGGATTGTTTAAAGTACTCTGAAGCTCCTTTTCTTCCACTGCATTCACACTGCCCCAGTTTGTCTTCAGCTAAGTCTGGTTGGAGCCCCTGCAAATACATGACATGTTACTTGTTTGTAATTTGTAATAAAAAAGCAGCAGGACAGGTAAAATGCAGAAGAAAAGAAGGGGGAGTTGACATGGAATCGCCTTCCTACACAATAAAATGTTTCCTGTGACCCTGGTGAATGCAAAACTTTGTATAATTAAAACTTTCTTTTTATTTTTGCAGGATGCAGCAGGTTTCAGCAGTGCAAACCCAAATTACACAGAACCACAGCTGACATAATGATGGTTTTCCAGGTAATGTACAGAAAGCCTAATTAGCATAAAATGTGAATTTTATGGATTTCAGAGTGGTTCTCTGTTTAATTACCCTACATTTCAGAAGTTCCACATGACCCTGAAACATTGTTATTTTTTAAAAAAAATGTGGCTTTAGATTGGCATGTTTGTTAAGTTGGAAAAATGAATTGTGAAAAATGAATTACGAGTCTTCTCAATGCTGAGATGTTCCCAGTTTGGATGCCTCTTACTTATTTTAAATGGTCTCTTGGGTTTGTAGCTGCTGGTTTCCAGGTAGATGAGGAACCCACCTATTCTAGTTCAGCAGGTGGGACCAGTTTATCACAGTGTGGGGGTGACCAAAGCTGTGTATTCTACACCCTCTATTCATTTCCCATGAACTGTTAACAATGGACCATTTGCAGCAGCTGCCCAGGGCACACCTGACCCCTCAGGCTGGGAGCTGGGTGTGAAAGACACCTGTGAGACAGGAGCTGTGATAACTCCCTTCCAGCAAGTCACACCTTCCAGCACCTTCACACCCACCTGAGGGGGCGTGTCTGCTCATGGGCCATCAATGATTCCAAATACCTCATGACTCACAGAGTGAGGTTACTCATTGTGTAACTCCCCGCCCTGAGGGAGGTGCTGGGTAGTCCCACCTGGACCTGAGGGGATATAATCTTGGGGTTTGGGACTTGGGGAACCACTCATCGCATCCAGAGGAGGACCAGAACCTCGACATGAGGAGACCACCACTCTCGACCAGACTGCGACCACCACTCTCAACCAGACTGCCACTGTCAGCTGCACCAACAGGTTTTTCACTTCCTTTTACTTTGGACTTGGGGAAACCACGTGGGGTTCAGCACAGGGGCTGACAAATCCCTTTGTGTTTGTGCCCCAGGGTGCTGGGTCATACTTCTGGGTTTTGTAGGTTAAAACCAATTTCTCTTTGTGTCATTGCATTTATTGTAATATTGTTATTAAATTGTAACTCTGATTTATAATCTCTTTTGTGTTGGGGTCATTTCTCCTGCCAGTTTACCATTAAACCAGCACACCATCCAAGCAGTTTGTTTTCAAATTTGGCCTTTTATTGTTGGCTTATGTCTAACACAAATTGCTGTGTGGATTTAGCCCAGAGACAGCCCTGGGTTGTTGTGTGGCTGTGCCCGAGAGCCACCACTGCAGCTGGGTGGGATTCTGTCCTGGAGGAGGTGAAGGGAAAGACAAGCTGTCATTTGTGAAGCAAACCAAAAATCCTGTATGTTCATTCCAACTGTTCCAGCAAGAACAAAATCATCTCAGCAAATCAAGGGGAATGAGACAAGGCCTCCCACTGCTCACCCACTTTGTGCCTATCACACAAGTTGTGTGAGGAGCAAAAATACTGCACAGAAAGTGTCTCCTCTGAAAAATATTTGTGGGGTTCTTGTTCCAGCTTGTTTTCTTGCTTTATTTTATTTCATTTTGTTACTGAAGGAAAAGGCTGACGAGTTCCTCTGTGGATTGTGTCTTTAGGAATGTTCAGGGTAGCCCCACTGACAAAGTTTTTCATATTAATACCAAAATTAATCAGCATGAAATTGCAGAAAGAAACCTACTCTTTCTATTTTAACAATAAAAATGCAGAATAAACAACTCAAAGTCTGTGTCTTCTATATGAGTACATGATGGGTTAATCATTCATGAAGTAATCGCTACCTTATAAGCATGATTGACAGCTCAAGGGAAATGAAAAATAAAATAAATACCATGCTGTTATTTTTCTTTATTATTGGAAGGCATTCTGTGGTGTCAATGCATGCAGGGAATGTTGGACAAGTGTTTAAAGAGATTAAGGCTACTGTTTGGGAAGGATTTCAGAGAAAACTGGGGAAGCTATTACACACTGTGCTACTTCATATTTTAGAAGGTTATAAAAACTTACAGAATAGGTAATAAGACTGAATAAACAAATACTTCAATGCCTTCTGAACTGAGGTTGTGTTTGCCTAAATAAGAGAGACATAAGCTTTTAATTTTTAATACAAGTAAAATTTCTTTCAAGTACCACTTTTTGTGATATAATAACTGCAGATCACAGAAAAATATGGTTGAAGAAAGCTTTTCAATTTTTTTAGGATTTATTCTTCACCCATAAGAAAGGATCAACTAAACTATTTATGACTGGTATTTTCTGTTTTCTAAATATGTTTTTTTAGTACCTCAGGAGTTTTAATTCTTTTTTTTTTTTTTTTTTTTACAGTTGGATTTTCCAAAGAGATTAGATATGTAGGCTTTGACCTTAGTCATTAGTGCTGGTTTTCCTCTCCATTTTCTGATGGACTGATGCCTTTGTCTCTGCCATCTCCCAGCCCAACTTTTCTTCTGATAAGGTTTTGATACTTTAGAATCCTTTCTAGTTTCCTCAGTTTTTCTCTCTGATGTTTTCTGGCTTCTGTTATTTATATTAAGCTGAATCCAATCTCAATAAATTTTTGATTGAATGTCATGCTGGTGTTTTAATTTCAGATCAATGAAAAGCTCAAAGTTGCTTCTCTTCTTCTGCTTCCGATAATCCACTCAGGAAAG
>VWZD01002478.1:427751-551328 GCA_013396695.1 Sakesphorus luctuosus
CTTCCGATAATCCACTCAGGAAAGGGGGACATTGCAGTGCTGGGGGTACTGCGCCAGCTTGTTGTGCTCCCTCAATTACAACATTCTGAGCTCTCTCCACCTCAGTTTCATCCCAGATAGTAGTACTTCTCTTTGGCCCATCTCTCCATGTTCACCTCCTTTATTTATTTATTTATTTATTTTAATTAAAAGATAAGGCGGTTCACCAGGTTCACTGGATGAACCTGCAAACACGTGATGGCTTGGACAGAAAGAGGAAATTCATGAGAACCTCAGGGCACTTTATATAGTAAACTATATCTAGTATATCTAGCAAGAGTTTGACTTTTTAAACTCTGTTTTAAAGGGTATTTTGGGAGAGGAAGAAATAAATGGTAAAAATGTCTAATTTTTTTACCCTTAACAATCTTTTGCCACAAACAAATGAACATTTCTAGCTGTTTGCAGCATCTGTCTTTGAAAAAAAAAAACAGTCAGTAAAAAAAGAAGCTTGTTTAGAATGTGTCATCTTTGATCATAGAAGGAAATAGGAATGGGGGACAAGGCTATTATTCTTTTAGTATCTTTGCCCCTTTTCTTCCCTAGTCAAGTTTATTTGGAAAAAAAAGAGAACTGTGTGGATCTTGATAATGACTGAGAAATTCTCTTAAGAAAATCATGTCTCTGCCCATCATTTTTGATCTGTATGAGGAGGCACATGATGGGCAGCAACTCCAAAAAAGCCACAGAAGCACAGAGGAGACACTGAGAGTGGTTCTGTGGGATGAGACTTTCTAATACTGACTTTCGAAGCCATTGTAATTGTCTTCTTAAATGCAACTATGGGACAGGACACTGATAAAGCAACAGAGCAATTCTTCTGCTTGAAGGGCTACTTTAAATACTTGTCTCTGAAAGCAACATGTCTGCCAATCTTAGCATTAAAACTGGGCTTTTTTTCTATTTTAAAGGGTTTATATTATTGTTTGCAATTATATTGTAATGCCTTCTCTCCATTAGCACCACGGGGGCCTCAGTTCCACTGGCGTGTGCCCTGGGGACAGCCAGGATGTCCCAGGTCACTGCCAGTTTGTCACAGGATTAAGGAATGTCACGGTGGAGCATTTCTGTGTCAGGAGGAGTCGCAGAGTTAAGTGGGATAACATTACTGTGTCAGGATAGTGGGGAAATAAATGCAGAACAGCTGTTATTAGACACTGCAAGTACAAAATAAATCTGTCCCCGAGAACACTGTTGTGAATGAAAAGGGAGAGAGAGAATTATCACTTGCTGGGAGCTTTTAGCATGGCGGGGGAAGCTTCTTTCTGCCTCCTTTCGGGGGTTTTTCAGGATTTCTCCAGATGGACTCAGGGTTCTTACACAGAGATTGTTGGCTTGGCAGGGAAATTCAGGTGTCCAATTTCTATTCAGTTTGGTTTTACTCAAGATTCAGTAGAATGCATTTAGGGCAGATAAACCAGTAATTATGGCAGATTTGTGTGTTCTTTGGTTTTGATAAAAGTGTTCATTTGCTGAATCTTATGGAAACTCCAGGAAGTTGGAGGGGAAACAAAAATCAAACCCAAACCCCCAAGTTATTTCTATACTTCTGTTGTTCTATTTGTGATTTCTGCTGCTTTTGAATGGATGCTGTTACTTTTCAATGTTTTGGTACTACACTGTTGTGTCTGATCCATTGCCCTCTCTGGTTTCCAGAAACTGGATGGATGAACTTGCAGTGAACACGTGAAGTGATTCCAGCCCTGGAAAGAAGAGAGAGTTACATGTGCAAAGGCATTAAAGTCAGTTCATGTGATGCATACCTTTGGTTCCCACTTCCCATGGGGATACATCAGAAGACAAGGCATATTATTAAGGTAACCAAACACAAATTTGTCTTACAATTTTTCCATTCATTCAGATGGGACATGAATATTTTGTTTCCTAATCAGCACAATTACCCGGGAGCTCATGTTGCAAAGTGTCAGTACAATGACAGCTTCCCTTGAATGACAACTCACATCTGTAGTGAAAAATGACAGGATTTGTAAACCAAGGTTGTTCAAAGAAAAAAATCGGGTCTTGAGTGACTATTTCTCAGTTAATCATTGCTGCACCTTAAATATGTTCATTTTAAAAGGGATCTAACTGCCCTGCTCAAAGGGACTTGTAATGATGTCTAACCAAATACTCTCTAGCACCTACTAACAGAATATTTTTGATGGCCATTAGAGGATGCTCAGAGACCTTGGACACATTTTACTACGTGATCCAGTAAAAAATTCAGTGGTAATGGGTCTCAGAGTTTGTAAATGTTCACCTTAGAGGCAAGCTCTTTTATCATGCCCTTTGTTGTCACTTGGGCATTACTGTCATCAGCGTTTTTTCTAATGGGGGCCTTATTTTTTATGTAGCATAAACCACTACTTGCCTTCCTGAATGTGTGTTTGTATGAAACTCTGTTATATATTATATATCATTACATTTATCCTCAAATTACTTTAATGGCATCTTGCTTAACGAAAAAAAGAGGAGTGAGTGTTTCACACTCATGAGCTTAGGAAAGAAGTCTTGGACTGAAAGCTGACTGGGAAGCTCTCACATGTAGCTAGAAATCTGAATATAAATCACTGTAAGATTTGCTGTGTATTTCAAGCACAAGTTTTGGAACTTGAATGTGTATGTGTGTTAGATGTAGACTGTATTTTGTTTCAGATTTTGGGGCAAGAGTTTGACAGTAATGTTTGGGTGGCAGCTGTCACAGGCCTCTGTACTTGCAGATTAGGGAAATTGCTGCACAATATGTATCTCATTCTAATAATAATGTGATCCCTCCTCTCAAAGTGAGAAAAATAACCCCCAACACTGTAAGTGCTTTTGAACACTCAAAATGTTCCGAAAGTCTGCAAATTGTCATAAAGTTTTAAGGGGTAGTAAGGCAGAAGCCTTAAGTGAGCTGCAGACATCAAAAAGACTGATGCTGGTGTCATGCTGATTTCATTTTTCTTTTGTTGAATAAATATATATGTGTAGTACATTAAAAATATTGGAGGTAATCTGGAGTGGTTCATAAAACCTTGCTGGTTTGCAAATCACTACGATATTTTAACTGCTTTGCCTGGTTCTGAGTTAGTGTCTGTAGGCATCTTGCTTTATATTACACCTTGGAATTGCATCTGAAACTTGTGGATGCTGATCCAGAAACTCGGCATTTAAGCTTTAAGGAGAAGAGCAACTTCTGTGTAAGATCTCTGAGTGAAAATCTGCTCACGGTGACTTCAACAGCTTCTCCTTTGTTTAAATAATGCTGATGGGTTTGTCTTTCCACTGCACTTCAGTGGAAGAAGCTTTTTCTTTTTAGGCTCTTTACTTTCAGCTTTCTGAGATTCCTCATGTTTATGGTCATTGATTTTCTTGAGATGTTCCCGCAAGGCTTAAAATATTCTTCTCTAGTGAATCATGACATATCTTTTTGGTCCCAAAACTCAGAGACCTTGAAAGGAGCGCTGCTCTCTAGTACCTACATCTGTACATTTTGTCCTGTGTATGTAGACACCCATGGCTGGTAACTATTTGTTATATTGGCAGTTAAAGAAGGTCTCTCTGAAAAGGATGACTGAAATGGGTGGTGACTTTGAATTTCAAGTAATTAAATGGTAGTCAAATAATTTCACAGACATCAAATAGTCTTGATGAATAAACCACATTTTTAATGTTCAGCAGTTAATGACTAAGACAGTTTGTGTTCAGCAGTTTAAAGGCATTTAAAACATTCCAATATTTTCCTGTGTTAATGTCTGAGTTATGCCTGTAATACGAGGACTTTTTCCATGTATTTCTCTCACTTATGTGCCTGTAAGATTTCCCCTAGACGTTTAGCACTGGCCTCTGTGGGACAGCTGACTGTACCTAATTACCATTCTTGAGATCCACTAACTCATTTTCCCCCAACCCCATGCTATATTTACTTTTCATGTGATGGGTTCTAAAAACTCTTATTCTGAGGACTCAATAATCCATTTTTTAGGAGAGTTGGTTCAAAATGTTCTGCAGTCACAGATAGCATTGCTTGGGCGTTTTACATTAAGCAAAGCCAAGTTTATGTAATAGAAACAGAATATATAATGTATGGCAAACAATATTTGTGATATTTCTGCTCCCAAATTCTATTACCTGAAACCGAGTAAATTTTGTTCTGTTTCTTTTTGTGCTCACTAATCCACATTTTCCCCATGTCCCTGGATAGCTGGCCATAAGTGGATGGTTCTGTGTCTAGTGAATCCAGTAATTATTAGAACCACTTTAAAAGCATTTCTTCAACTTGCTGACATGATGAAACTAGACAAAAAATGTGTACTGAAATACTGTATCTTTAGAAAAATGTAAAGTCGGTGTCATAGAGCACTTATTTGATGATAGATAAATTAATGTAAATGCACAAAATAATTGTCATCACCTACATGAAGATAAATAGCTTTCCCTGAACTGACGTGCTTTTGCATATCAAATGTTACCATTTTAACAGTTGTCTCCATTTTTTTGCCAAGTAAATTTTAAAATGGCTGTAAAAGGAAAGTGTGATGTGTCTACTTGAGCATTACAATATTAACAGAGGCTGTTTCTGTGGTTCTCTGTAATTGAAATCAATGGCATTGTTCCCTGAAGAATTGTTTTAGAGCAGTGTCACTTGGCAGAAATGCTGTTTTTTTCCATTTCCCCCCATATCTAGAAGTCCAAGCGTGTGGAGTCAGATGCACATGGATTATCAGCCTGTGTGTGGCTGGAATTGTCCCATCATAACGCCATAAATGGCTGAGATGGAGATCTGCATCTGTTGTGCTGCCAGAGTGGGACCCAGGGCTGTCACCTGGGAGGGTGGCAATGTGAGTGGGAACGCCAGTTCGCTGTTCCCATCCCAAGGGTTTGGGAGGAGAAGAGTGTCCAGAGCACATTGTTGGGATAAAAGGAAGGTCAAATGGTATCCAAACCATTTATAAAATATAATAGTGGTTTCAAAGTGTTTTGTTGTGATTTGGAAAATATTTCCCCTCATGCACAGGTACAAGGTAGTAAAATGAATATTGTAAACATGGAAGTTACTGAGAATTCTGGGTTAAGATGAGTCAACTGCAGGCAACTACTTCAGATCACATTTACTGAGTTGTTTTGGGATCCAAAACCAGTTGTCTGCAATTTTTAGCCGAGATGTAATGAATGTCTGCATTTCATCTGACACACTGAAATCCCACACCTTAATGAAAGCAGCATTTCTAATACTTCAGTAAATGAAATCAATGGCTACTCACAAGCAGAATTAAATGACTGATTTTTGCTGAGTACCAGCTATTGTGGACGTGTTTGGACACCTCCTTACTCTTAGTACTCCTGTTTTGGGGAGAAACAGTTCTCATTTTGCTTTTTGTAGATAATAATAATATAACAGGTAATACTCTGGTCTCAGAGAGTCTTTTTTGTTAGAAACCTGAACATTACTTCAGTGTATTTGTGAGGGTGCTGCTTATATAGACTGCCTTCCTCTCTTTCCTGGCTTTCCTGTTTTCCCTTTGCTTTAACGCCATAACCAGCAGTCTTCCTAAATACCTACGTAATTATACCAAATAGCTCTGCAATTTAGTGTTAGAGTTCCTACTTTACTGCTGATACTGAAAAACATCTCCCTGTGAAACAGCAGGAAAAACATCCTTTCTTGTTTAGTCTCCTATGGAAACAATGTCTGAACATTTGGGTGTGGGACACCCTGTGTTTGGTAATCGCAGGAATGGGTCCAGCACAAGGATAACAATTTATTCCCACATGTGATTACTCCCAGTTTGTTCCATTAAATAAATCCTGCAGTAGTTGTTGGTGCACTGGCCAGAGGAGTAGCAGCTGCACGCTGGGTGTCCCCTGTGCTGTGACACTGCCTGGGTGGGTGGGGCATTCAGACCTCCCTGACAGATGTTTTGGGTGACTTCGATAGTCACAAATGGCAAATCCCATAAGGAATTATGGAGCTCTCATCAAATGATGTAAAGAAGCTTCTGTAAAAGTCTGAAAGGGCTGGCTGGCACCTTCTGAGCAGCCAGGCCAGTGACACCCATCACTCCCTGCACAGCAGGGACTGTCCTGGATAAAAACATCCAGGGTATCTTGAATAAGGTCTGATGATAGGTGAGGAGGAGCAGAGAACATACTTTGTTTTTAAGCTGCATATGCCTTTTAATTTTCCTCATAAAGAGATACTCATGGATGTACTTTCCCACAGCTCATTGGATTACAACTCGAATGGTATTTTAATACTTGTGTTATGTAACCGAAGGGGTCACTGCTGAAGTCCTGGGACCTGGTGAGCACACCAGTTAATGATGCACAGCTTTCTGCCTTGGCTGGGAAGAGATTTTGCTATTCCTGAGTGAGTGCAGTGCTGTTGGCTCTCTGAGGCTCGCTGATAACAAGTAGAACATTGCCACCCTTTGGCCAGAAAGGAAAGACACACGAGGAAAGAAGCCGCATTGTGCAAGTTGGGGATGCTGCAGCAAAACTAAGAGCATGTTCATTTGTAACGGAGCTGCTCAGCGATGGTAGCCCAGTTGGGTGGAGGTTGGAGGCATCATTTGCTTTGATTTAGTGGATTTCATACCACGGTGATGTGTTTAGAGGGAATATATTGTGCTACGTACTAATTATGTTTTCCTGAGAACTGAATTACATATGCATTGTGAAGATAGGATGAAGGCTACCATGGTTACCATTGTGCACCCAGGAACTTATTTTATACAGTGCCAATTAATCTGAGGTAATGCTTGAGAGAGAAGAACATTGAATAAGAAATGCTAATGTCTGAGCTGAAAGATGGAAATTAGATAGAAAAAGCACAGCTTTTATTGAAGATTATATGTCAGGGTCAGCATTTATAAATGAATCCACCTGTAAGACTAAAATCAACAGTTCTGTCTTACATTAAAAAAAAAAAAATCTCTCTAGGCCTAATCAACACACAGGACACACTGCTGCTTTACCAAGGATATTCTCTGAATAGGGGTTTTTTCTCTTCTCATACTTTTAACAGCACACTCCTGCTGTTGAGACTATAATTGGGGATTACTGCTATGTCAGAAAGAGAATGTGTTTGCACAATGCAAAGACATCTAAACCCAATGCAGGCTGCAGTTTCTGGGGACAAATCTTCCACCTCTGGCCAAGGACTTTCAGCTGGCAGGGACTGAGCGGAGCAGAGCTCTAACTCCTTCCCCTTCCTGACAGCTCCCTCTGGCTCATGGGGTGCTCCTGGCATGTCTTCTTCGTTAACTCTGTCGGGTTTGCATGGCAAGGTTTTGGTAGGGAGTGGGATACAGGAGTGGCTTCTGTGAGGAGCTGCTGGAAGCTTCCCCAGTATCCAACAGAGCCATTGCCAGTGGCACCAAGATGGACCCACTGCTGGCCAAGGCTGAGCCCATGAGCAATGGTGGCAGCACCTCTGGGGTAATGTGTCTAAGAAGGAAAGAGTTACTGCACAGGAGCAACTGCAATGAGAAGAGGAGAGTGAGAACATGTGGGAGAAGCAGCTCTGCAGAGCCCAGGGCAGGGCAGAAGGAGGGGCAGGAGGTGCTCCAGGCACCGGAGCTGACATCCCCCTGCAGCCCGTGGTGCCACCCCCAGTGAGGTGGCTGTGTCCCTGCAGCCCCAGGGGGAGCACAGACCCACCTGCAGCCCCGGTGGGACCCCATGCCAGAGCAGGTGGGTGCCTGAAGAAACCTGTGTCCCCATGGGAAGTGACGCTGGAGCAGGTTTGGTGGCAGGACTTGTGACCCTGTGGAGCAGCCTGTTCCTGAAGGACTGTGCCCTATGGAAGTGGACCCACCTGCAGCCTGCGGGAAGGACTCATGCTGGAGCAATTTTTTCAATAAATAAATTTGATTTTACCATTTTGCAAAAATGTACGTGATACTGGACACTGAACATTTAATCTCTAGAGAAAATCTTGCATTCCCTTGGATTCACTATAATGCATGGCCAGTTGGATTGAGGTTAACTTGGCCAACGTTACCCTGAAACAGATGAGGAAGTCCTTGTATCCTGAATTCTGCTGGCTGAGCAACATCACATTCTATGGGACTGGCAATTTTTGGCAAAAGAATAATGCTAACAAGCAGTTGGGAGGCAGCAACTTCAGCTCCACAGATGTTTCAGCACTGAATAGCTGTTCAAGGCAGAAGTTTTGATGCTTAAGGGATGGAGTGTTTATCTTAACTTGAAATTTAGCTCCTAAAATGTATAGGTACCTTTTCTGAGTGTTATTCATTAAACATAGTCCATTGGCTTATATGACTTTTAAATTTATTATTACAATCTTTCATGAAAAATTGATTTGCTGTACATAGAAAAGCACATCAATGAAAATAAAAATAAAGCTTTTTCAACAAAATTGCTAAAAGAGAATATTGAGTTTCAATAACTTTTCATTTTTTAGTGGTAATCACTTTTAAACTGATTTTACAATGTTCTTAATGCAGTAGTATTCAGTATGATTGAAGATGCTCAGCTCTGCAGGACTGTTCACTCAACTACTTTTACCATATTATATAATGAACATCTCTCTTGGAATGCTTTGATATATAATATGGGTGTGAATATCTCCCTCTAGATGTCAATCAGAACTATTTTTTGCCTGCTTACTTTGACAGAGTCTTGAGATTCATCTAGATCTCTCTTTTGTTTCTAAGAACATGACATAATATTTCTGATTTCTAATCAGAATTAATTGTTCACTCAAGGGGATGTAAGAGAGAAAAGTTGTAATGATTTATGATAATCAAACATGATTATTATTAAAAGGGTTATATATAATTTTCTTTTTTACATGAGGATACTTTCTTCTAAGGTATTTTCAGAAGAAATTTCAGAAGAAATATTTACTAGGCAAATGTTTTGGAAAATGATTAGTGGCTGCTTCAGATCCTAGGTATTAAATTTTATGGTGAAATAAAAAAAGAGCTGCACAGATGTGTAACAGAATCAAGGGCATTTCTGTATATCTGTCAAAGCAAGTTCACATTTAATCATCAAATTCTTGGCAAGAATATTTCTGCAACCTTTGTCAGTGGAAGATATATGAGTTTAGAAAGGGAGTTTATATAATTATCTCATTATCTAATTTCAGTAACAAAGTAATTGAGTTGTCTAAATGCCTATCAGTGGAAAACCAGTGGAAATGGTAGCTCTGTAGTTATCCACAGAAACCTTAACTTGTCATTCGGATGGAATCTACCTGTTCTCTGAACTACTACTCTTTCTGGGTGAAACAGTTGCTTTCTATTAGTTTTTGTTACAATGGTCCCAGTTAGTGATTTTATTTACTAATTATGAAAACCTTTTGCAGGTCTCCCTTTAGCTCTGGCAGCAGAACAGTTGCCTTGTAAGAAAACACTGTTCGTGACCAGGCGAACAACTGGAGAGCTCCAGGCGGGTCAGTTGTTGCCTTTGCTCCAGGGCTGCAAACAGCAGCTTTGGAAGCAACATATTCCAGATATTGATCCATCAGCCAAGGTGGGTGAGGCATTTGGAGAGCATCTGCTTCTCTGGGTGGATGGACACACAGATGGGGAAGTTCTGAGTGACTGAACATCGCTGAGGTTATTCAGCAAGCTGGCACAGATTTGTTTCCCAGCTAGGAATCCTGCAGCAAAGCTGGAGGCCATCACAGCTGAAAACCTGCAACTGAAAGGAGGCAAGGTAATAGGGGAATACAACGAAAATGATATTAATTAATATTATTTTTAGAAGATTAGCTTTTACATTAAAATCTAAAGATAAGTGGGTATAGAGGAAGCTTGTACATGAAGAAAAAGTAGGCCATGGAATAAAAGTACCTTACTTCATTTACAATCCAAATGAAAGTACATAAAATGGGGTTTTGCAATTTATGATACCCTGAGAAATTAGGACTCATCCTACAAACACAAATCTTTACAACAAAATAATCATTGCTTGTGTGACAATAGCTGTTAGGGGGTAGTGTCTGCTAAAATATATTCAAATTAATGAAAAGTTGAATTATTTACCTGTTGAATAGCACACTGAATTATACTTTTGAAGACTAACCAGTGCTTCTAATGGCATTAGCTTATTCCTCCTACCCCTCCTGCCTTCCTAATTTATAAATTCCCTGATTTTTGGCAGTTCTTGGGTTTGTACTTAGTCTGTATAATTTAGCATCATAAATAGCTTAGACTGGCAAGCAGTGTGTAACTGATAATGTATCCAGCAGTTCCTTTTATATTCTGGGGCGATTGTAAACACAGAATAAAACTGATTATTTCAGCAAATGTAGCAATAGTCCCAAAAGTTGGTTTTAATTTTGGATTTTTGTCTGTAGCCAATAGAAAGAGGCTGGTGCTCTGTACTGGTTAACCTCGACTGGGATGGAAGGAGCCAGGAACCACCATAACTACCCTTTCAAAAGGTTCCCATGAATCTCTTTGTTTTGTAGCACATTGTGTGCCTGTGCTAACAGAGTTTGTGTGTCGCCTGCAAGCCCATCCCCTCACTGCTGAGCACTTTATGTCTCCATTCTCTGGGAAAGATGCAGCTTGTTGTCATGTTTGATTGTTAGGACCTTTTACAAGGTCTCTTGCAGCATAACTCCATTTGGAGTAACTTTAAGGTTATTCTGGCCTTAAGGCAGAAGGAGTAGGACTCTATTTTCACTGGAGCGTGGGTAACGTAGAGGAAGACAGCGTTGCCAGTGAACTAAATTCTTCAGTGTGGAAGGAAAAGAGAGTCCCAGTGAGCAGAGTTTTGCTCATTTACTCCCTGCAGAGAAATGACATTTGTTCTCCACAGCATTTTCTCTTGAGAGGACCAGTTATTGGCTTATGTCATGAGCAGTCTACCATTCCTCAGTGATGTATTCCTTAAGGCATACAGGGATCATTTTCAATACTCAGCAATCCAAATTTCCCTCTTATTGATTGCATGAATGTGTGGTGGCTGTGAGAACAGAGATTGTTCCTGAGTATCTGTTAAAGTTCATTTGGTTTTCCTACTGATGCAGTTCTGCAGGTGCTGCTCCCACTGGCTGTTGTGTGGGTATGTACAGACATAGATGTTTATATGAAGAAAAGGCTTCAGTGGCCCTCTACTATTAATTATCTGACCCCAGTTCTACCCAGATCTCTGCCACTGATACAGACAGAGAGTCTGTCTAGATAAGCAGAATATCAATAGCTAATCAGATTGGCAAAAGTTCCCCTTCTTCCTTTACCTGGTTTGAGGGTAAGTAGCAGACAAGATGTATAAATAACAGACAGTATTATATTAGCCTATATATTATTAAATATAAGCTAAATTTTTGGTGTTTCAAGGATGATTAAAGCAACCAAATTCAAGAGATATTGAGGGGTAAAAAATTAGAATGGCATGGTGATGTTTAATTTGCTGGCAAGCACATGGGCACCTCCCCACATCCCCACTATCCCCCTGTTACTGGAGTTCTCTGGTGACCTTACATTTGTTTCCCTTCTAGAATAAAACTTCTATTCCCTCTTCTGTCCAAAGTTTTGGTATTTCTGCTTTCTTTTGCTTTCTGAAGGAGCCAGTGTAGATGTTAACTGTGTAAGAATGCAGCAAACTATCTGAATGCTCTGGTAGCTGCTGTGGTGGGCAGCCCCCATGGGCTTGGCTGGGGCCAGCTCAGTGTCACACACAGAGGGACAGGCAGCCAGCCGGGCCCCAGCACTGACTGGGGCTGCCACTGCTGTTCTTGAGGCACTTCTGTATTGCAATACAGTTTTTCCAGAATAGAGCAGGAGAGGAAAAAATCAATAATTCAAAAATAATATAAAAGATTAGGAATGTAACCCATTGACAAACTTACTCCAGCCTGGGCTCATGGCTTTTTTATCCTTCCTGGTTAAATATACTAAGCCAACTGTTCTGGTGCTTTACACAGTACATTAAACAACTTAATCATACTGTCCTCTCTTGCATTAATAAATTTAGCGTTTGTATTCCTGAAGCAGCTGTTTTCTTCTCTTGCTCCACTTTAGCTCTTCTTCAGAATACAAATTCCAGCTCATTTCCATTTTTTCCAGACCTAACACTTTAAAAGTTTTGTTCTTCTGTTTAGTTTTTAACCCTCTAGCACAATAATTGAGTGCTTAGAGGGCCACTGTTTTATTTTTCAAACAAATATTCCCTTTGCTGTTAAACATTTCCCAGTGTTCCTGATCATTCTTCTGGAAGGAGGGTGTTCTGGGACAATATATGTGAGACAGAGGAGCTTGTTCCTTCTCTTGAATGTTGCAATACTGATTGCTTTTATGCAGAACTAACTGCCATGTTTTCACAGGTAAGTCCTGGTTGCACCTCAGTTTTTACACATCAAAGAATAAGACAGACTATAGAGATGGTACTTTGGAGATGGGAATTAGTAGTCTGTGCTTTGTCCTTTAGAAAGACCTTGGATCTAAATTATCATGAATTTGGCAGTTGCAAGTTTGGGTTCTAGTTGCAGATGTTGGTACCTCCCCCTTCCCCCTCCAGCTGCAGAATGAACTCCTGCACAGTGAAATCTGCTTTTCTTTAAAATCTGAAAAAGATTCCTTAGAGGTGGTGAGTTTAAATATCAGGCTTAGATCAAATGAGTTAAAATGAGTATTTTTTATGATTTTTTTTTAAAGTTTTGGCTTGTACAGGCTGTAAAGGCTGGGGGTGCACAAGAAGGTTGGACATGCCACAACCAGGAGAGGTGATCCCAAGACCTCAGCTGACCAAAGGGATATCCCAGACCATCATGCTCAGAACTAAAAGCTCAGAGTAAGGAGGAAGAGAAGGAGGACATTCGGAGTTATGCAATTTGTGTTCCCAGGCACCTGTTCATCAATGGAGCCCTGCCTTTTAGAACAGTGGTCTGGGAAGTCTCACCTGATCCTTCTGAAAGTGTCACTGCAAGGAGCCTTGTGACAAACTCCACCCAGCCAGCCCCCAACCACCCTGGGAAAGAGATTTGATTCCATCATGTAAGTGTTACTGTATGCTAAGCTGATGGCTGGTTTTCTTATCCCTGGCCATTTGAACAAGCAGTGTGTCTGTGCAGAAAGCGGGGCGGGGAGCACAGGATGCAGCTGGGGAACCACAGAACAGGTTAGAGATTCATTTTGTAGCACTCCTTTGCTTTAACCTACTACAGAAGCAGACTGCTGACTAGACCTTGAGTCTGCATTTTTAATGTGCTTACTGCAGTGAATGTTGTGTGACAGTGTCTGAAGGTGCAGGAAGGAGCAATTTAGCAAGGATTGCTTGTATTTTTGTTTTAAACACAGCCTTCCAGGAGTTTTGCATATTATTGCCAGGCCAAAACATCATTTGAATGCTGTAGGAATTAACACAACCTGCTCCACAAAGACTTTCAGGAAGCTGCCTGAAGTTCTAACACAACTAATGCTTCAGGAAAAAACTTCTGCAAACACTGCAGGATACTGCAAATGGCAGCCCTGGAATCTATTTTATTTTAGCTGACTCCCTTCTTGTGCTCTCCTGTTATTTTTCTTCAGATCCTGCTTTTGTGTACTACACAAAGGGAAGCGTATGTTTTGTTTATTGCCTTGACTGTGCCAGCAAACATGCAGAATAAGAATGACTGATGTTCTGTGAGCTTTCTTATCTTTCATGATAGGAGTTCTTTAACAGCCATTCTAACTCTTCTCCCTACATATTTTTGGTGCTGAATGCAATTCATCATTTCACTTCTTTTTTCTTTCTGCCTTCCCTGCATTTTCTACTTTTCTTTTTATTTTTATTTTTTTTTTTGCTTAGAGGACAGCAAAGTTGTAACAATCATTGTTAAGAAAAGTAAATGAGAGCTTTAATTATTGCTAATGCAGAGCTATTTTATCACAGGACATATCTGACAAACCTTTAGTAGAAACCTCCATTTTCTTTTAACAGCTCATTGTTAAGGAAAGCCTTGGGTCTGAGAATCTTTCTCCCATTGTCCCCCTTAGCCCTTTCCACCACCCCCCAAAAAATAATTGAGGAGGACAGAAGGTTTCAGTCTGGTCCAAGAAGAACCATACTTGGAAATGAGAGACCAATTTGTATTTCATTGTGCTTTTGAATTCCTTGTTTCCTGTACTGACTATTCCCTTGGGAATTCCTGTAAGTGGGAAGGTTTGGATGCTGCCTGTTGGCTGGACAACTGGAATGCCTCCATCAAACAGTAAGCCATTTCATAACCATGATTTCCCAATAAGTGTCAGTTAGTTGTACTGAATTTTGCTATTGATAAAAAGGTGAAGACATTTTAATTGTATTGTGCTACTTATGGATCAAGCTTTTAACAGGACTGAATTGATGCAGAGATTTTTAGAGAGGAAGAGTGACAGTGTTTGCACTGAGGAGGTTAAAAAGCCCAATTTCCAATTATAAAGTCATTTTACTGGCTTAGGAGGTCACTACCTGTATAAGGAAGTTACAGCAAAGGGTGTCAACAAAAAGGGATGAGTTGAAGTGATTTTTATGGAAGGCACACAGCAGGTCAGCAGAAGAATGAGGAATAAATTTCATGTCTTGTGAGTCCCAACCTAGTGTCTTTGCAGGAAATTCTGCTGTTCTGGAAATCTCTTTACTTACTGACCCGAACAAAAGTTAAAAGTTGGGTTGTACACACTGTGCCGGGTGACAATCACTGTGCTCTGATTAGAAAAACACCCGAAACACAACATTGTATTAAGCCTAATTAACCCTGACCTATCTCTGATTACAAGAAAAATCCATGAAAGATGAAATATCACCTTTTATGAACCATTCTGAAATAAACACCTCTGGAGTTTGGGAGAGCTGTGAGCAGTCCCTGAGAGCAGTGGAAATGCATCACACACTGAAGGACTGGCTTGGGAGGGACAACTCTGCAGACTTCTCTCAGGTTTCCTAGTTCTCAAGACTTGAGGAGTGTCTTCCTTTAATTCAGAGGGAAATATTGCCTATTGTGTGTTTTGGTTTTAATTTTTTTATTTGAACCATCTCTATTTTTGTTTCAAAAGCATCCCATTATCTTTCAGTTTATTTTTTTCCCTTTACCCAATTTTTTCCCTTCATCACTTCTAAATCACTTGGAATGTGATGTTTTATTTTGTAAATCAATGCTCAGAAACCAAAACCACAACCAATTCTGCAAAGAACACTGTAAAGATACAGAAAGAGTTGCAAATAAGTCACTCTTTATTTAGACAAAATGTATGAACATGCTTACTGAAATAACTAAAAAATCAGCTAAACTTATTGTTCCCTTCTACAGATTTACAGCACAGTGGATAGAAGAGCTTTCAGAAGGAAAAGATCTGGCTGAGACTGTGTAGGTGAAGCATCTAATACAAAATGTGGAAGAGTTTGTCTGGCTTTCATTAATGCCACCCTCTCACTCTGTCCCTGTTCCCTCCCAGAAGGCTGATCTGTAAGTGTGGACAGACAACTGGGAAGCAATTTGCAGCTGGCTGACAGGCTGCAAAAACCAACTTGAGCATCTAAAGTTTATAGGGAAAAAATAATTTTACAGTCAATTCTACTACACTGCCAAGGTCATAGGACACTTCACCAACAGACCAGAATAAATATTCAGTCATAGCTCAGACTACTCAAAAATGATGACTTTCTTAATTGGAATTGAGAATGTCATTTTGTATCATGTGAAATACATAATGCTCTTTTATTAGGGAAGAACTTTCCTGTATACTGATGTATTTGAGATCCATTTGAGTGGGTATTTTGGTGGATATATTAAACAATTAGGATAGAAGAACACAGGGTTGGAAGGGACAGAAGGCAGAGACACCTTCCCCTAGCCCAGGTTGCTCCAAGCCTGACCCTAACCCAGCCTGGCCCTGGATAGTCCCAGGGATGGGGCAGCCACAGCTTCTCTGGGAACCTGTGCCAGGGTCTCAGCACTCTCACAGAAAATAATTTCTTCATAACATCTAATCTAAACCTGCCCTCTGCCAGTTTGAAACCATTCCCCTTTTCCTGTCACTGTCTGCCCACATAAAAAGTCCCTCTCCCTCCTTTATATAAGCTCCCTTAAGGTGCTGTAAGGCCACAATGAGCACATGGAGAACATTCACTCTAGTTCAGCTGGAGATGGCCCCAATCACCCACAAAGCATGGATGGAAAGAAACAGTTTTAAGTTTAAAGCAGTTTTAAAGACCAAGAGGTTTCTAACATCTCTGTGCTTCCCTTTCAATACCATAATAAATAATGTTAGCAAGTAGGGATGAGAAATGGGTTGCTGTTTTGATAACCAATAATTATCAATAATTAATTACTGGTGGTGTCCAGTCTATCAGAATGTTTTTTGTTGCTTTCTCTTGCTGTCACATATCAGAAGTGCAACAACCTTAAGAAGTTTGAAGAGGAAGGTGGCCCAGATGGAACTGACTTGTTTAAATTCCTACATAATAAAACTACACACAAATGTACAGACATGAAAACTGTTCAAATTTATCACCAGTAATGCTATAGATGATTATATGTGGCACCTGGTTCAGAACATACCTATGAAACAGGAATTATCATCTAAATGACTAAATCTCCCACAGAGATGATAGAATATATTTATTAAGTAGCTGACAGGCTGATAACAAAGACTGATAGAACTGTAACTCCAGGTTTGTCAGTTTAAAATAACAGTGCTGCATAAACCTTATACATGAACATAAGCCTGAGGGTTGGAGAGGGTTTTCTGTTTGTTTCACTGGTTACTTGTTTTTTTATTTTAGCAAAGAATAGGTATAAATGACGTGTCCTGGAATAAATTTAGACTGGAAACTGCTTCTTGAACTATTAGACAAGGAAGTGGAATTATCTCTGAGGAGGATGAGTCAGAGGAAAATTCATTAATTTTTTTACGGAGGTTTATATGACACAGTTGCCTACAGCAATGGAGGGCTGTATTTGGGGATCCAGGGAACCCTTCCAGTCCCTGTGTTTGTAAGGATTATGTAAAAACTCCTCCTCAGCTGTGAGTTTACAATGTGATGCATTGCCAGGCTGACTGTGCTTATCTCAGTGATGTTCATGTGCACCAGCAATGCCATCTATGCTCAGGTGGTACTTGCCCAAATGTTAAATCCTCAGTGTTTCCATGGATCTTCTTGGCACGTTTTGCTGCCCTGTGGTGAGTCACACAAACTGTAACATGGAGCTAAGCCCAGGTGGAGTTACTGCCATGGACTGGGGGCCCAGATTCCCCTTTTCCCTTATTCCCAAGGAAATTCAATGCAGGAGCTGGAGCTGAACCCAGGGAGGTCACTGCTGTCACTGAGAGATCAGCAGAGGGAAAAGGGTGTTCAAAGACAGGGAGAGTGTCTGGACCCTGCTCTTTTCTTTACTCAATGGGGAAGAAACTCCTTAACTTTGAAGTACCAGGAAATTAAAAAGAGCATTGTACCATTTTTATGGCACAGGGCTTCAAGCATAAAAGGCCTGGTGCAATTTGGGGAATTTAAATAGATATGGATTGCAGCTGCTGTTTTACTTTTTTAATATTTTTTTAGTATTTTTTAGTAGTTTGTTAGTAGAGAAGGGGTCCAGATATAATACTATTTGTGTATTTCTAATAGAACTCTATTCAGAAATAATGCTATTTTCATATTTCTGTTGTGCTAGAAATTGCTCAACCCAACACTAAATATATATAAACACACCTTGCACGTGACAAAGACAACTGTTGTTTCAGGATGCATCTTAATTCATTAGGATCTCGAGGAAAGGATGGTATTTCATGCACAACTCTGTGTCAGCCCTGAAAGGGCCATAGTAACCATTACTAGATGAATTCTCTTCTGTTTTCTCCTCCTTCTTCCCATGGGAGGTAACCATGGCTTGGTTCAGTTTCCTGCACATGAGTAAACCCTAAGCCAGACCACAGATTTACCAGATAACTGTTCAAGTCTAAAGCAAGAAAGGCTGAGTGCAACTTTTGTGAACAGAAGGTGAAAGGAGCAGCACAGCCATGAAACTGTTCCTCTGTTATTAGACTGGCATGAAAAGAGCTGGGGATTTCTGCACACTCACTCCCAAAATCTGTGGCCAACTGACAATTGTAAAATACTGGCATAAATGCACTAGGCTTCAATTAATTATGCCTGCATCTATAGCTCCCAAAGCCTTTCAGTTACATAGAAAGATCAGGAAAAAAAGTCTATGGCTGAAAATAAAACTAAGATTTCACAAAAACACTGGTTGATCAATAGTGCTGTAAGAGTTGTGGGTGTGTAAACATATATGCACAAACATGTGCTTATGTCTAAAATAAAAGTAATAGGCAAACCCTTGGCCACAATTTCTTCCAAGATTAGTTTCATCAGAAAGTGACAATTTATTAAAAGGCTTTGAGAAAAGGTCAGTTTCTGATAAAGCTTCAGAAGCAAAGTTATTTCGGGTCCAGCATGATTACCTGATAATGAGACCTGGCAGGCTGCTTCTTATGGCATTCATTAGGGGTGAGAGAAGCAAGATCTTAGGTCTGCTTTAATGGCTATTCCTGTCTTCTCCCTCAGAAAACTTCAGATTAGCAGAAATACAGAGAGTGGATAAAAAAAATAAATTATTTTTGCATAGTTATCTTGCAGCAGGAAACTTTTTACAAGGGCGTGGAGTGCCAGGACAAGGGGGAATGACTTCAAACTGTCAGAGAGTAAGTTTAGATTAGATATCAGGAAAAAATCTTTACTCTGAGCATGGGCAGGCCCTGGCACAGGGTGCCCAGAGAAGCTGTGGCTGCCCCTTCCCTGAGAGTGTCCAAGGCCAGGCTGGACAGGGCTTGGAGCAACCTGGGATGGTGGAAGGTGGGACTGGATGATCCTTGAGGTCCCCTCCAACCCAACCATTCTGTGAGTCAAACTCAGCCACAGTTTTACCTGAGCATAACCCCTCCCTCACGTCTGTCCCTCCCTCAGTCACTGTGCAGCACTTTGGGTTCAATATTGCCTCTTTGGGAGTGCAAGGCATCATTTTATGGATGGGTAGGGAAGCAGCCAGTGCAAACCAAGGTCACAGACCCTGGGACAGCAACACACATCAGACTCAGTTGGCAGCTGCTTCTACATTAACAGCAGGTGCCTTCCCCTTCCCTTCCTTGGTTCCTTCTGCCCAAGCAGATTTGCTCTGTGCATGCTGCACTGGGGAGTTCTGAGTGCCCTCAAACTTTTCTTGTGGAATCAAAAGTACAATCCCCTGTCTTTGTGTGTCACTCCAAAAATTCTGTTTGTGACTGGAGAGAGCACTGGTGTTTTGTTAAGAATTCAGTCAGATGCCAGCACAGCTCGTTAGACCACTGCAGCAATGAACTATTCTCTTAGGCAAGAGGCAAATAATAGATTCAGATATAGATTTCTCTCTTATTTCATCTTTCTTAGATATCTTTATTTTCAGAGGGAATCGTGTGATGCCTTTGCACTGATAAAAGTCAAAGCAAAAATACTGGTAAAAGAACTCAGTGGTGTTTGAAAGCACCTACTACAACTTGCCAGTATCTGAATTTCTGTCAGGTGTCTTCATGCATTTGATTTCTGCCTTTAGCAGCTGTTTCAAGTCAGAGGCCTTGACTTACATAATTTAGTACTGATTTGTAGCTGGGATACATATGTGTTCAAACAAACATAATATCCAATTCAGAGGTCATAATTTCCCAAGTGCAGAGCTGCAGTCTCGTTTACATGCAGCACAGTTACTGTGCTCCATCTTTTGTTAGAGACAAGAGAAAGGTGTCCTTGGATTTAAAAAATAAATCCTCTGATTTGCTGCTGAAGAAATAACAAATTAAACCAACTTTGCACCATAAATACCATATATTTTTTGCATCAGAAGGACTAAGTGTTAATAGGGAATACTTTGGGATGTGCCTTAAGATATTATGAGTTTAGCAATGGCTAAAAAGTCCCCATGGAGATGCTGGGAAATATCCAAGAGAGAAAATTATATTAAATTGCTTTCACAAAGGTGGTGGGGAGGCCACAGCAATGTGTTTCTTCTTAAATGAAGGGAGAAATAAGTGCCATGATAAAAGCAGAGCCAGGAGCACATGTTATTAGTCTTTGTGGCTATTTCCACGCTTCATTAGAACACAAAGCAAGACCAATAAGTAAAAGCTCTGCTGACAGAGGTATAGGAATTTGTGAAACTGTCATTATCGAACCTCTTGTAGGTCTCCATGGTGTGGACAGTCATGAATTTGTAATATTTTGTATCCCTGCCAAAGCTGAAGTAGTGACTGATAATACACATTTATAGGCAAACACTATCAACGAAGTGTTGGACTTTCAGAATTTTAAAAATGCCCACAGGCAAAGTAACTGATGGATGGATGCAATGTATTTCTTTTTAGGGTGACCTGAAAAGCTTTTTTAATCCTTTGCTGCTGCTTCTTCACTCTCTGTCTCCACCTCTCCTGCGTGTTTCAAACTAAAATACCACATGAGAGAAGTTAAGTTACATTCCTAATCCATGTAACTGAATGGCTGCAAAGGACTTTGAGGGCATCCACTCGCATTTTTTGAACACCCAGACGATGGAGACATACACTGCATCAAGTCAGGCTTCATAACCTTTGTCCCTCTTAGAAAAACCAAGAAATCCTTTCAGAATACAGAGTGGGCTTTGGCTGCAGTGAGGTTTGGCAAGTGTTCCTGACTGCCACAGCACATTTGGAGCTAAACTGACAGTGCACATTCTCTGAACATCCAAGCAGCACCAGGTTTATCACATCCTCCTTCTTGATGTTTGTAAATTAGTTTTGCTTCTCTCTAATAAAAATCCTTGTAGCAGAACCAAGTATTCAGCAATTCTATGACAGGAGGCACTATTATTTTGGAAGCACAGCTATTTTTCTTCAAATTATCTTGTTGACAAGAGGAAACCCGTGCTGAAGTCACTCAGAATGCTTCTTGTTACATGACAAAAAAAAAAGTCTACTCTATCACTTGCAATTTTCACATGCTGTGCTTTTGTGGATGAAAGAACTTTATACACTGACATCTCCATGCCACTCACATCTTTATATCTCTAAAATATCAAACTACAGGTCAGTTCAGGAAAACAATTCCCAATCTGCTGAAGGCTCAAAACTGAACTTTTGTCCAATATTGTCCAATCTCTGGGTTGACATCCTTCTCAGTTTAAAGCTTTAAACTTCTTCAAACTCCTGGTATAAACTTCCTATTACAACAGAAGATAAAGATGACCATAAGTGTTATATAAGATTTAAGCTCTATCCCTCTGAATTAGATTAAACTAAACTCAAATTGACATTGTTGCTTTAGTTTTAAGTGCTCTGCTAGTGGATTCATGTTATGATGCACTACAATTTAATACCCATAGGAAAACAGTATTTAATCAGTTTATCTGCTTTCATAAAGAGACAGCAGCAGAATTGGTATCATTTACTTTTAGCTGAAAACCTCCAGATTACGTTGAAGTGTTTAGAAACTTTATGCCAATGTCTGTTCAGTGCCCCTGACTGGCAAACTACTGTCATGCACGAGGGGCAATGCCCTCCCCTTTCCAGCAGCCTTAAACCCTGCAGTCCTTCCCAAAGGTAGACATGGCAGTTGGACCTGCACACAGCAAAAAGAAATGTCTGTGGGGCCATAAATAGCCAAAAAGAAAAAAAAAAGGCCCAAACAACACTCTCTTTCCCCAAATTCACACGTTTCTGCAGCACAGCCAGAAACCCCCATCCAGCTGCAGCCACCAGAAAGCTGCTCAGAGCAGAGGGGGATGGAGGGATATTTTTGTCTTAAAGTGCACAACTTACATGAAAATTAGACATTCTACAGTTTTGCCCCTTTTACATTATTCTAAGTGCAGTGCTGTTTTCCAGCACTCCAAAGGAAAGCTATTCCAAGTAATCCCCTTTGCTGGGAAGTGCTGCAGCAATGCTGGGGAGCAGAGATTCTGGTGGGGCTGGAGCCTGTTTGCTGCCCTCCCTTCTGAGGCAAACAGGGAGTTCCATCTGTGCTCCTCTCCAAGAGCAGTTAGTGACATGAAAAGATTTGATTTGTAAATGGCTGAGGCAATAGGCTTCATCTTTAGAGCACCCAGAGAAACAAGTCTGCAGCACTGAACTGCACAGCTGCCTGCAGAAGAACCACTTCCTATTCCAAGATCACCATTTAGCAGACAGATGAAACAGGAATATTTCTGTGGGAATTGTCTCAATAGCAGTGCAGAATGTTACCTGCTACCTCCACAAGCATGTGCAGTTTTAATGAGCTTCCACCTGCCAACAGAATGTGAAGTTCTGCAGACTCCCCTGCCCTCCTGCTACACCTTTATTTCCACTTGTTAAAAACTTGTTATTCCAGCACTCTGCTCTAACTTTATGTAGTGGGATGAACCCATAATATAAAAAAATCCATAAATCCATACATAATGACCTTTTTTCTTTAAAGTAAAAGTCAACAATCAGGTTGAATATCAGGAAAAATTTCTTAATTGAAGGAGTGATTAAGCTCTGGAATGGGCTGCCCAGGGAAGTGGTGGAGTCTCCAGCCCTGGATGTGTTCAAAAAATGAGCACCTGTGGCACTTCAACTGAATAACTTTATGCCCACTAAACTATGACACAAAGATTGGACTTGATGATCTTGGAGGTCTTTTCTAACCTTAATGATTCTACAATCACCCACTGTATTTAGTAAGAATCAATAATGATCACTAATCCCCCTTTTATTTTAGGACACGGGCTTCTTAAGAAAAAAAATGTATATGTAAAGCTTTCACTATCAGGGAATATGTTTGGCATGACAAAAAGGACAACTACAGCCATAATATGCACAATCTCATGGCAAATTTTAGACATCTGCAGATGCAAACAGTAAAACTCAAGATGAAGAATCGCTTGGAAAATTATTTATGCTTAATAAAGTTGCATATTTGGACAGGGGTAACATGTTCTTAGTAGGGCACATGGATTATCAGCTGTGAAGTTTTAAATGGAAGATCATTTAAAGCATTAAAATGCTCTTTCTTTAACTCTCTGTAGATGCACCCAATGCACAGCAGGACCAGTGAACACACTGCTCTTAAATTCTCAGAAGTTCAGGCATTGGGGTAGGTGGGAATTCTGTCTATTTTTAGAAATGGCAAAGGATTTCAATCTAAACTTCAGTAACTCTTACCCTATATTGAAGTCAGTTATAGAAAAGAACAAAGGGCATAAAATTATACACAGAGCAGTATTAATAATTTAAAAAACCAGTGACTAAAATTGAAATAATGTATGAAACTTTTACACTGAACTAGACAAAGAAGATAACATCTTCCTTTAATAAACCCCTCTCAGATATTGATTGCTATTTCTCTTAGAAGAGTTTTGCTAGCTATCTCAAAGAAACTGTCCTTTGAGCATAAAACCAGTAGAGACCAATTAAATTACAGAACATCCTCCACTAACTTGCATTGGACATCCAGGACTGAAACATTTTTAGTGCAGCTGAGGAAGTCAGAGCATACTGAAATTTCATACTCTGTTTGATCTTTCTACAGATAAATGGGGAGAAGACTCAGAAGAACTAGCATTTATTTGAAAAATTGCTTTTTATATCTAGTAATAAAATATGCAAATATATAAAGTCTTTCCCTATCCCATGTTTAAGTTATCTGAGCCAGCTCCCCATGTATTTCTTTAGATTTTAAGTCAATTTTAATTAAATGTTTCACATCTCATGAAATCAAGAGAGACGTCTCAAAACTTCAGTCAAATATTTGAAGATAAATTTCACAGAAATACCAAACTTAAACTTGCATAAGTTACTTCTTTCAAAGAACCTTTAAGCACACGAGCTACTGAGAATGTTTAAAATATGAATCTTAGATTATGGTATTGCACAGAATGTCCAAGTTCTTTGACAAAGAGTCAGTAAGGCTGTAAGAATCAGAAATGTTGTTTAATATGCCTTCCATAATAAGTTTGGACAAAAATGGATTTTTTTTTTTAATGGCATATCATAAGGGTTCTTCACTAAAGTATTTAAGTCAGCAGTTGTCTATCAAGGCTCCAGTGCCCAAATCTGTGCTTTTGAGGGGTCAGGCACTATAACCACTGGGCAGTGAATGCCATCTGTACTCTACTGTACATTAACCCATCTCTAGTTACTTTATAATTTGAACCTATTTAAAGAACTCCTAATTCCACTCTCCCTGAAGGAACTCAGCTAAACTTTGGGTGCTGACAATGCAGCTCTTCCCAAGCAGTGGCAAAGCAAGAGACCAGAGCACCCTCCCTCTGGCCTGGGTGATGGTGACATTCTGATGCTATTAGTGGCTAATTAGTCTGCTATTGTCCAGCTCTAAATCCAGACTCCAAAATATAATGTGGATGAATTCTTTTTCCTGTTTCAGAAACTTGATTCTTCCTGCTGTGTTCTTTTCTGATCTTTGTTCTGCCCTCCCTAGTGTTTATTCTGTCAACTGCAGCCTGAAAACCTCCTCGGTCCCCCCTCTTCTCCCTCCTGAAATTTCAGACTCCTCTCAGCCCCTTTTACTCACCTTCACATCTGCAGTCCTCTTGAATTCTCAACATTTAGCTTCCATTTCTAAAATTTCTGCAATTACTCTCCTCCATTCCACTCTGTTTCTTAAGAGCCCAGTCAACTGCCAGTGCAAAAAAAAAAAAAGTTATTTAGTTATTTTTTTCCCCTATGGTGCTGAAAAGTCTCAAGCTCTGGCTGCACATCACAAAGGTCCTCTTATCTCCCACTTCTGTACTGTCAGCAAATACCATAAAATCTAAGCAATCTAAGCAAGTTTTATATCTCCATCAGGCACTGCTTCATGTCCTTTGCTGCTGTGCAGCTCTAAAACTAATGTTCCCAGACCAAGGTCACAAGAGCTGTTGCTTTTTTGGGCTTCTGTCCCTTACTCACAGATCCTGCCCTATTTTTCCCACCGTGTCAGCAGGGGATTACCAAGAACACAAACTCTCAGCTGTTACCCAGAGCCCTGTCCTGCTCCCCTCCTTCCAGCTCCAAACTCCGTGGAGCAGCTGCTGCACTCCAGGATGGCACATTTCCAGTCCTTTCCCTTCCCTGCTCAGTGAGTCTGGAGAGCCACTTCATTAAGAGTCTGGACATGGAGGTGCTGTGTGAGAATAGGCAATATCCAGCCTGCTCAGGCAAAAAAAGTGGTGAAGGTCTTGCCTACCTGAACAATGTTCCTGTGCAAGAATTAACTGAAGTTCTTAGCTTTGTGAGTTAGAAACTGTGGATGGGTGTTCATGGGGTCAGCAAAGGCAGAGAAGTACTGAAGTCCATCACATGTAGTTTCCACAGCAAAGTCTGGTTTTGAAAGAGCAAAGGCTCAAGAGAATGAAGGGAAAATCAAATCAAAACAAAAACAAAACCCCAAGAAAACAATAGTAAAGCACTTCATAGAATAGAGTCATAGAATCGATTGGGTTGGAAAAGACCTCCGAGATCATCAAGTCCAACCCTTGGTCCAGCTCCAGTCCCTTTACCAGATCATGGCACTCAGTGCCACGGCCAAACTCACTTTAAAAACCTCCAGGGATGGGGAATCCACCCCCTCTCTGGGCAGCCCATTCCAATCCCTGAGCACTCTCTCTGCAAAGAAGTTTTTTCTGCTCTCCAACTTCAATTTCCCCTGGCAGAGCTTGAGCCCCCCGTGCCCCCTTGTCCTATTGCTGAGTGCCTGGGAAAAGAGACCAACCCCCAGCTGGCCAGAACTTCCCTTCAGGTAGTCTACTTCCTTAGGTCAGCTCTCAGAGTTTTGCCTGAAATAACAGAATAAACTAAAACAAGGCATCACAGGGAAAATATCTCTGAGTAGGTGTGTGTCTAAAAGTCTAGAAAAGCCATTCAGAATGGAAAAATTCACATAATGCGTGACAAAGCTGAGAGCCAGTGAGAACTGCTTGTTACTAAAAAAAGTATCAGAACACCCTAATGATGGCCATGCTGACATCCCCACCTCAAATGTACACTTTATTGGGACAGCCAGCAAAAAATCTCTTCCTAATGGGGCTGTGTACAGTAGTCTTCAGCTTTTGTAAAATGGAAGCCTGTCCTCATTCCCAAATGGGGGTTTGGGAAAAAAAAGCAAAACAAAAACAAAACCCAACAAAATCCCTGAACCCCCTGCACAATCTTTTCTGTGGTTCCTTGACAAGCAGCCTTTATTTGCATTATCTTTTCACAGAAAGCTCTCTGCAGCAGCACTGTAAAACCCCCCAGGGAAATGCATCAGTTATTCTGTCCTCAGAGAGTACATTTGTGCCATATCATTGGTACCTTAAAGGAGGTTGCTTATTGTCCTCAGGAGAGCAGTTCAGCTGCATTATCCTGGCAGCAGCTGCTTCCAAATGTATTTTCATCCTCAGGAAGAGCTGATGATGATCCTTTTGTTGATAAGAAAATCAGAAGAATTTTCACAAACATTTAAATTCTGCCCTACTAGAAATTACTTGTCAGTAAGTAAAATATCTTTGAGAAGCAAAGCATTGTAAGCTTTTTTTCTGGTGTCACCGAGATTTGTGTTATTGGGAGGACAAGACACAGAAAGTTGCTCACAAAAGTACAAAGGAAAAAATCAGCAACATAGTGGGGTAAAACTGGATGTCCCAGTGCACAACTTTGTCTGTTCCACAGGAGCTGAAGAAATCCTAAGAATATCCTGTGCTTCAATCCTAAAAAAAAAAAGAAGTCAAGTCAGTGCCAGTCCTTGCTGAGACCAAGGGAACTCAATAGACTAAGGCAAGGCAGGAGAGGCTGGGATTTTATACCTGAGGGGTATTGGACTGAGGGAGGACAGAATTGAACCTGTCCTTTGTCCAGGTGGGATTGGGAGCGAAACTCACACTTGCACTGCAGCTTGGTAAGGTTACATTTGTCTTTATTCAACTTTATTAAGAAAACAGGGAAAAGCAGCTGCAGAAAAGATCAACCCCCCAAATAGCCTAGAATCAAAACATTATTTGGGAAGTATTTAGTGGGATATGAATTTCCTCTATAAAGCATCATAGAGGCTGTTGGAATAAAAATCCCTCATTCCACTTTCATTACCAAGGCAGAAAAGCAAAGCAAGAGGGAATGGCTCTGTAACCATAGCAACATTTGCCATTATTATTTTTTTTCAAAGAATTTCTGAGACACTACAATTTGGATTCTGCATTCTCAGGATGAAGTTTGTATCAAGGAAAAGAACAGAAAAACTTTATTTGGTTGCAGGTGCTTATGGCAACTTTTAAAAAGATTTTTATTTTCTAAAAAGAAGTAATTTAAATAGGAAGTCGCATGCAAACAGAAAGAAATATAATTGCTTATACTTTTCTAAATAGGACACAAGACATCATAGGTAACTTTCAGGAGACAGTGTTTGGAAATCATTACTGTGCATGAAAACATAGTAATTTAGGATGGTCAATTAAAAGAAATTTGCAATAATGACAGGAAGTGTGGAAAAATAATTATAGTTTCCATATAGTATCAGCTTAATCAGAATGTTATTTTTCATAATCATGAATATAAATTTCCTAGATGCTGTTGCTTGGGTCAAATACAAGCAGCTTTCTTTCCGACATCCTTCACCTTACTGGGCACATTTAATCTCCACTTATATTTATTATGAATAATTGTGCTCACAATATCTTACAAGCACAGCCAGTTCTTTTACCAGAGCCCTCCAGCCTTTGATTTTACAATTAATACTCATTGTTTATGAAAGGCCATACTCAGAAATGAAGATACAGTCAATAGAGTTATAAAACAACTCAAAAAGTACTTGAAATAGAGAAAGTTAAATATATTCAAATTCTAAATATTTCAATCTATGGGGCAATGTGATTTTTTATTATTATTATTTCAATATTCCCAACAGCTCAGATAAACCAAAGTCACTGTTCCATTGGATCTCCCTCCAATACCTGGGCATGTATGGGCAGAGAGGGAAGGGGAAAGAAAGAGACTCTTTAAAATGGATTCTGGTTCTCACCAGGAAGAGCAGTGGAGGGAAAGGACAGTCTCCAGCAACTGGAAGGCACATTCCACTGCAAGTAGAGAAGTCCTTGCTCAGGTTGCTTTATCTACATATTTCATTTTTATTTGCAAAGTGAAATAGCACAATAAGGACACATTATAGTCAGTAAGAGACTCAAGTACCACCAAAACAGCAATCATAAATCCATGCCAAATGCTGCCTGGAGATCCTTACCCCCTGGAGCAGCATCTTGATAAAATCTTGCATCCAGTTTCCTTTGCCTTTATTTACTTTCTTTAGCATTTCTTGTTAGAGCTCACAATTAGGAATGTCCTTCTAAGCTTAAGGTGGTTAATTTTGTGTGATTTATTGCCCAATAAAGGTAAAGCATTAGGATTTTATGTAAATGGTATGTAGCTCCCATAAGGGAGCTGTTCTTTAGGCAAAACTGAGCTACCAGTTTTTCTTTTGCATACATGAGAAATTATATCTCCTTTAAGGACTAATCTGTGCTATATGGAGCAAGATTTATTTGGATTTACATGAAGGTCATGTTGGCAACAAGAGAACTCGAATTCCTGAGATGTAACACACTTAAATGCATCGTGGCAAATGAGGAAAATGTTGTTTCAAATTGTTATGAGAATATACCAGAAAAGAAAACATGATAAAACTGTGCATGGAGCTGATGTAATTCATTGATCCTGGCACCTTCAAGTGAAGTATTTGGCTCCAGATGAGCACAATCAGAGGCACTGCAGGCACTCAGGCAAGGAGAGAGGATATTCCACTCTGGGATCCTGAGCTGGGCAAAGAGGATGTTGTAAGGATTGGCCAAAGGAGCCATTTTCTATGCTGAGGTTTGATCTGCTTTAATGTGTTCCAATTCTAAGCTCACTAATTCACTCCAGGCAAAAAGTGACTATTTAAACTGCTCTGTCCAATCTTGCCTGAGACAATTTGTCTGAATTGCTTTATCAGCAGCTTGCTGGTGCCTGGCAGTATGATTCTGAAAAGAGAACAGCAGCTGCAGCTGAGAACTTTTTTGCCTTGCACAATTACCTCTCTGGAGAACATTCATCCACTGCTTTCCTCCCTCTGAGCAGCCCCTGGAAACAGAACAAAGATGAGATGATGTTTCTGAGGAACCCCTATGGCAGCCCAAGCTATGTGGCCTTCTGGCAACTCATCTGCCATGTCATCCTGTGGAAACCCCTCTTCACACTGCACTCTCATCCCCAGGATCAGGAACTGCAACTCCTCAACCTAGAAAACCACAGAGGTACTGTCTGAAATCACTGGTTGTGTTTGTTTGTGTGTGAACCACAGGGTTTGGTTGCAACAGGGAGCCAACAGCTCTACAAGCACTGCTGGTGGCAAAAGCAAAGGAGCCTCCCTTGAATGCCAGGAAATTGCTGTGATTTTGTCACCATGGGTTTCATCCAACTCCCACCTTTTCCAGTACTTTTCCCAAGAGCATCACCTCTGTGCTGCTCAGACAGGGTGGACAGAGAACCCTTTGGCACTGCACAGAACAGACTGTGCCTGGAATGTCTTGCAAGACAACCCTGATGGCCCCTGGCTCAGCCCTGCTCACTTGCTGCTAAACCAAAAAGTCTGTGCAGTCTTTTATTGCAACCAGTGGCTGTTTTATCTGCTCCCAGCCAAAAAATCAGCTTGAATAATGTCCTTGAGGTGATAAGCAATCACTTTTTCAATTATGCAACAATGGCAACTTCCATCATAGACTCATCACACAGCTCATTCGTATCAGCTCTTCCTTTTCTCAGGTTTGTGATTCTTAACCCATTCTGGCAGTGCCTGGTAAGAATTTTCTCCCTCTTCCTCCTGCATTACTTTTTCTATAACTCATAAGACAGTTTCTTGCAAGGAATGTTAGCAAAGGGAATTCCAAGGTTTTAATCAAGAAGCGATAAATTCCCAATATCACTATCCCTGAACACTTTCAATTTATGACTATATTGCAGCTTCATGCAGTGTCTGTGTTACATTTCATATATATTACAGATATAAGAAACCAGTAACATGCACACAACTCACTACAGGAACTTATTTCTTTGCTCTTCTGACACTTAAAACTTTAATTTATGCTATGTAGGAGGCCAAGTAGATGTATCTCTTACTTTAAAAAAAAACAAAAACGCATCAAGGCCGCAATATTTTGCCATAATGACAAATTTCAGTAACATCTGAATAACTCAAGGATTTCTCAATCTTCAAAATCTTAATTTGGCTGAAGAAAAAAAAAATGTGCAACACTGGCCTATTTATAAGCTTCTGGAAGTAATTGTTTACACTTGTAAAACAATTGAAAATCATAAACTGGCAGACTACATAAGAAATCCAAATCCTTCAACATTCAGGTAAGACTTAGGAAAAAAAGGATCTTTCAAATATGATTTATAGGGAAATTATACAACTAAACTTATCTGCACTAAGTGATGCCTATTTACAAGGGCAAACTGAGTAATCTGAATGCCAAAGGTGCCAATATATCAGTTCCACAGCACATGACACATTTTCAGAGTCATCCCCTCACTTATTTCCAATAGGGATAATTTTGGGTGAATCAACCACATAAATCTCCTTAAGTGATGTCTGTGTAGCCTGTATGTTCCAATATATAGAACCCTGCAATCAAAAAGGCAACAGCTTCTTTGTGTTGTTTTATTTAACTTTATCCCTCTTAATTTAAAAGAGAGACACAAGATAGGGAAAAATCTCACTCTTATTTGTGAAGGAGGTGGCATAAGTGCAAAACTAATCACTCTTAAATACTATAGAGAGACATCAAAGACAAAAATACCCCAAACCTATAAGAGTCAGGGTACACATTTAGTAGAATCAGAACTAAAATCACAGTTGACACATGAATTTCTTTATTATATTTTATTACACAGCAGATGCCAGCTGGCAGGAAAGTAACAAAGAAAGCAGAGGACAAGGTAAGAGTGCCTTCCTTCCCTGCCACAACAGCTCCTTCACTGTAACAGCACTTATTGTGCTCCAGCTTAGATGGGAAAGATGACACTTAAAAATCTATTTCTATCAAATCACAATTGATTTAATGAGCATTAATCAGATGCAGAAGACTGTGCCGAAATATTAAAATTGTTGATTGAAATAATCCACAGCAGGTAGGAAAGCCACCTCCTTTCTTCAAACAACCTGCTAAAAATTGCAGCTGACCAGGGATTTAAGTCTACCCAGGACACAATGCACTGACAACAGAACCTGAGGATTATAAGGCACCTTTCTCTCTGTGCATGATCCAAACATAAATGACTCTATGACAGGTAGACACAACAAGCTATTAGATCTGTTGTGCTAATCATCTCAAATTAAACCATAGCAAGCCCAAAGTAAGTCTCCATGCTGAAGCTGTTAAGACCTTCTCTGTCAATACCCTGCAGAAAATGAATTATACAATTATACCTCAGTGCAAACTGTAATGACTACAAATTACAGCAGTAATTGTATTATACAGCAAAGTGATTTGATTCATTGCTTACAAGGCATAATTAATAAGCTGAAATAAGATTATCTCTATTTTCCATCTTTAGATTCCATCTAATTTTCTGAGGAGTAGTTTGTTGGGGGTTTTTACCCAACATCTCATTGCTCTGACTGCCAGAAATATTTAATGCATTTTTGGGGGTGAAAGTCATTGAGCATCATCTTAAATTAATGAAGTAAGTCTGGTAAGGTCTGTAAAGAATCAGGAGGCGTCACTACTCCCAAGAGATGAAATAAAGAGATAAACAGAGATAAATAGAAGGCAATCTTGTATGCAGAGAGCTCTTTAAGGGTATCTGTTGATGAGCAAGGGCAGGGAAAGGACTAAAGGAGATTACATTTGCATTTCTGTTAGGTGACAGTTCATTTTCATTTCATTGATTGTTTTTAAGTTAGGATAACAAAATAGCCTTTACTGTTTCCCTAGTAAAAGGAATTCGAAGGGAGGGCAGGCTGGGGTGACTCCTCCCTGTCCCAGCTCCCCACCCCAAACAAGAAGCAGTGAGGTTTGGCAGAAAAGCCCCTCTGAGCAGCCCCTCTCCCACGGGACTGTAAAAACAGGTAAGAGAGGAACCCTTAGTGGGCTGGGCAAAGAGAAACATCCATAAGTCAGCCCAAACTGCTTGGCCTAGAGCTTGCAGGAATGCCATTCCATCTTCAGGGGCCTCCCTGATGGATACCCAGTCACCTGTGCTGAGCTCAGCCTTGGCAGAGCTCGGGGATGTTTGTTTGCAAAACACTGACATGGCAAAGTTGGAAGCAGCATTGCATGAGAAACTGCGAAACAGAAAGAGAAGAGAGGGGAAAATATCTTTACTTTGGACGGCTGGCAACTTGTTAAAGGCTCTTGGTAATGACAGGATGGGTGGAGATGATCATTAATAGTACACCCCCAAATCCTTCATATTGTTGCCAATATTTATTCTGCTGAGATATTTTTTCCTTAGCAAGTGATGATCAACCAAGAATACCCAAGGGGGTAACCTGTGCAGTGTTTTGTGTCCCAGTGTACATCTCTGTTCATGTCAGTCATAGATTTTGCTGGAATTTTGGTACTGCTTTTGATTGTGTGGTTTAAATAAATGGTTTTTGTTTTATAATCCTCCACTAATGTCATTGCAGAAGTTTTCTCAGTGGCTTCCAGCTGGACATTTCTGTTCTGGAGGACAGCAGGACACAGCAGATCCACAAGCCAAGGCAGTTTGAGAGCTCCGAGGTTTGTCTGGGAAGGTGAGGCTCATGGAAACAAAAGCTTTAAGAGTTCTCTGGTTGCCGTTTTGCTCAAAAGGAAAAAGGCTATTAATTTATTATTAGAACAATCTCCTTAATCAAAATGCTGACTCAGCTTGCTATTTATTAGATGATTATAATGAAGGCTATGAAAATCAGGAAAGAAGCCAGAACAGCAATCAGCTCTATTTAGCAATAAACTAAAGAACACCTGGTGCTTTGCAACTTTGTCCTTTGACACAATCTGGGAAAACAAATTTCAGCATCTCCAAACAAGCGTATTGGTCACCAGAAGAAGCTGTGTCAGTTTACCTTCGTTTTTCTTTACTGTGTACTTTGCTAACATTAACAATACTATATAAAATGTGAATATGAAATTCCAGTGCAAAGTCAGAATTTCTGAATGCTTGGATTTCTCCACAACAGTCTCTGCAGTTGCTCCCCAACAGGGAGAATAATCTGTCAAATATTTGACAAGACGATTTGAGCAGAAATAGGTAACTGTGGAGCCAGGAATTACCTTTAATAATTGATAGTACTTCATATCACGCAAACTACATATGAGAAACCTACTTTTCAGCCCAAGAATAAGGTTAATAAACACTTGATTATATAAAGATTCTTCTCCCCTCATATCATTATCTGCAAAATGTATTATTGCTGTAACTCATCTGTTTATGCAAATGAAAGGGGGGTTTGGTTGGTATTGATTTGGGGTTTTAGTTGTTTCTGGTTGTTTTGTTGTTGTTGTTGTTGTTTTTAAATAGAGACCCTTACTATGTACAGATAAATTAACATCAATTTTGATTTAATTGATCCCTGACAGAAATTCCTTATGCATGTGCAGTTCAGGAAAAAATCTTTGTCTATTGAATTTTGGTTACAGCTGTGCAGCAGGAGGAGAGATTTATTTACATTGCAGTTATTTTCTTATTTTCATAAAAAAATAGGTAAGGAGACACTATTATTTAGAATATTATCACAGGTCTTCCCACTTCCATCCCAAGAAACACAGCTCTTTTTCCTTCTATTCAGTAAGTCAAAAGCATAACATGCATTCACACATATGCAAGAAAAAAATGTGAAAGGAGACTGGGACATTCTGATGAAAAAAATTCAGGGCTTTCAAGTCATGAAGATGAGTGCTATTATAAAAGTTGACATTATAAAGGAGTCTATAAGTGCTAGACTCCTTTTATTTAATATACATTCTAAACCCACTAATCTTAGAATGTACTTTATCATTAATACAGAAAGCACAGCCTTCAGTTTTTGTATGTGAAAATTAAGACCAAGCATTTGATATCAGTGTGTTCAAAGCTTTTCGTTTGTTCCCCCAAACACTCACAGCCAGGTTAAATTCCAGACACCAGACAAAAGATTGAAAAACTGCAGCTCCTTTAATGATGAACATACCTAAACAATCTGGTGATGCAGAAGAGGAAGCCCCATTACCTTAAGAAAATCTTGTAAGGGAAGAAAACTTTTAAGTGCCAAATTGTTTTATGGTTTATTAAAATTATGAACTATATGAGAGTGTGGGTAATGGAAAGTGTTCTCAAAAAAACACATCACAAATTACTCTAAGTAATCTGGCAAAGCAAAATCCACAAAGCACATACTTTTCCCTCGTTCCCAGGCAGAGACAGGCAGTCTGCCTGACTGGATCAATCCTATTTATGTAGAGCCAGCAGTCAATGCCCACCCATGCCATGGCAGTGAATATACACTGGTTACTCCAGGAAGTGTTAAGGGCCGGTCCCGTGGCGTAGTGGAAAGCACTCCGGTCTCCAACTCCCAAGGTCGTGAGTTCGATTCTCAGTACGGGCCGTCCCCGGCAGTTAAATGCTTCCCTGCCATCCGATCCTGTCAGATCTCAGATGCTCAGCAGGGTCAGCCCCGGTTAGTACCGGGTGTTGTAGATAGTCCCAAGGACTTCACTGTCACTGTCCAAGATTGCTCGGCCGTGGCAAATGGACCTTAGGACTTAAATGGTGGGGCCAGTTCTGCGCACGCTGAGCCTCACCTAAACAGTCCACTGCGCAGGCTCGGAGGGCACACGTGGGGTGAGCCCTTCCCAAATCTTGGTTCGTGAAGATTGGCCACTATCACTCCAGGAAGTAAAAACTTCCATTCACTGTGCAGTGTTTGCTATAAAATGTACTCATTTTAAAAGGCATATTTGAAAATTTAAATAGAAACCACAAAAACCCAATCCAAACCAAAAAAACACCCAAACCAAAAAACTTGTAAGATCTCTTCTCTCTGAGTGAGAGTGAATTTTTCTTCTCTCACTTAAAAGCAGCATCACCATTTTGTATGTTTTACACACCGGTTTTGGCAGGACTAAGTTCAAAGGAATAGGCAGAACTGAGTGCACTTTTTGCACCTAAAGTAATTTAATGTTCTAATATGGATGATTTTTGACAGCAACGTAAGAAACCAAACAAACCTTAAACAAACAAACAAATCCCCAAACCCTGACTTGCATTTCTCCTTCCTCTCAGTAGTTCTGTAAAACAGTAATTGGCACAGGAATAACTCTGCTCCAATAAAGTTTCTTCTTTCATAAAGCAGAGATGAGAATACCTCTGAACATAATTCAAATAATTGACTGTCTGCATCTATTTTTGTTGATATATGTCAACAAACAGAGCTGTTAGTTAGCTAAAGCAATTGCATTGTACCAAAAAAAAAAGCCATCCAGAGCAGTACAGGACATGAAATACTCTTTATTATTCACATTACTATAGAAGTATTCTTTTCTATTGCAAAACAATGCAGGTACCCTTCAGCACCAAAGAGAAAATCAAGTAAATATCCCTGTGATGAGGCAGATTTTAGGCACCATGACATGCAGTTATACATGTTACTACTTTTCAACTTCCAGTTTCACAGTAATGAAAAATCAAAGTTCACTGAATTACACCATGCAGACTTCCAGGCTGAAATTCAATTAAATAATCCACAAAGCAATTCTTCAGAGCTGCTAAAAAAGAGGTGTGATCAGCGGGGTGGAGAGCTACTGAAATAATGCAAGGCAACAGTTCTGAATCCCAGTGCAGGATCAGAGTTATACTGGGATGTCTGTGAGTCCAAGCACATCTTCCAAAGGGCAGTGCAAATGCCTTTCATTATCTAAACCTTAATAATATTTTATTTTTGTCTGTGAAATCAGCAGCAATTCTGATATACTCATCAGCACAAAGAGGTTCTGTCTTTGTGGGCAGGCCCTGGCACAGTTTTCCAAGAGAAACTGTGGCTGCCCCATCCCTGGAAGTGTCCAAGGCCAGACTGGATGGGGCTTGGGACAACCTGAGCTAGTGGAAAATGACCTTTCCCAAGGCAGGGGGTGGAAGAAGATGATCTTTAAGGTCCCTCCACCCCGATCCCTTTTGTGCTTCTGTGATTCTTTAACACCCAGTGATGGAAATACTGCAGCTTTTTTTCCATTCCCTGCTTCTTAATTTCCAAGTTTTGCCTTGAATTCTAGAAGCCTTAGGTAACTATAACTTCTTCCAATGCATTTCATTTGGAACAGTTAAACCCACAATGCTTCTTCTTTGACTGGCTGTTTCTAAATCTCAGTTAGATCTCACTTGTTCTGGTATTTCAGTGACATTTAGCTGTTAGATGTATAAACAATTACCTAAACCACAACACAGTGAAGTCATCACAACTGTGCATCCCTCTCTTGAGGCAGACAAGGAGATTCATATTTTCTGTATTTTTCCATGTGCATGCATTAGTCCTTGAGCACAAATTGGACCCCCAAAGCTAATGCACTTCCTTAGGCATTATCCCCACCTTTATCCTGTGCTTCTGCCTTTTTCAGATCAAACACCTGTACGAGCAAGTCTCAGCATGATAAAGCCCCTCCTTGAGATGAAGCTGCTGCATAAGCTGGAATTATTGCCCTCTCAGCCTTGCTGTGAGTCAACATGGAGAACAAAACAGTGAAAATCCACATCTCTGTGTGACTTCAGAGCCCACAGCACCCCCGAGACGCTGCTGCTCTCCTGCCAATCCCAACACACTGCTCAGCCACTTGCACTGATCAGACACAACTGATGCAGTTGAATTTGAATTTCACTGGGAACCCAAAACTTAAATGTATGGCAAATCGTGGTGATACATGCTTTATTTTTGCTTGTTTGCAAAAAAAGCCGTAACTTTATCAAACATTATAAACACTTTCACTGCTGACAACCCTCTTCAAGCATCAACTACTGTAATTTTCCACACATTTACATAATACTGGCTGATTAAGCCATCAGAATTTTCATTGCTGCTGGCTGCAGAAATCAAAAATAAAAACACAGAGTTTGCAATGGTTTGCCCTCTTAAGATTTTGCCACGAGGATGTAAGAAACAGTGAAATGTCCTGTCTGAAGCATATAGGAGAATATTCTTCTCAGTCACTAATTCCCTCATTCACACATAATTCAGCTTCTTTCCCCCAGTATAAAATCTGTCCCAGTTGGCAGAAACCCACTTAGCAGCCCAACCTCTGGGTGTGCAACCTGCCTGAATGGACACCCTCTGCCTTCACAATTCCTACTAAACTAGAGGCTCTCTCACCCTGACAATTTAATTCTCCCATGAACCACAAAGCCTCAAGGCCTGAATTGTCTGGAACCCAGAGGGCTGTTCCATGAGCAGCTGTGTGGGATTCCCACGTAATATAATGTATTTCCAGTCTATCAGCCCCATCTGTGCTGGGTTCCATTGATATCATCTCAGGATGCACGTGGCAAGATATGTTATCATATGGAAATACAAGATTTGTAACAGAAATTACCATGCAATTATGACTGCTTCATTGTCAGGCATTTGCCTCTGAAAATAATGGATGTTGTCTCACACTTTATAACTAAATCATAATCTCTTTAACTCCCACAGTAAACCCACAGTTTGGAAGTTGAAAGGGAGGTCAACAGAGAACTACAAATAATAAAGAACATCCAAACAACCAAAGAAATCCTCTGCTGTGGGTGAAAGAGTAGTTTGAATTCCTTTCCTTTCTGTAGAAAAGTACCAAAAAATTTGCTTGGGAACAATTTTTCAACATAAAATGTGTAAAGTATCACAGAAAGTTAAAAGTGATCAAATGAAATCATCCTACCTGGTGCCAATGCACATTAAATTCATTCAGGGCAATATCCCCCTCCACATATACCAGCTTAACACTATTTCAAAAAGGACTGTAATAATCCACAATAATCAACTATTAAAACATCTACACCAAAGCTTCCCAAGGCACAAGGATTTATCCTTAGCAATTAGTCCCCCTAACAATCAACAAGTTTAAGACATAAATCAACTTTAGAAACACAATTCTAAAACAAGAACAAATAAAAATTGTCTAGAATGTCTGTATAATCAGAGAGTAGGAAATATGATATTGTTTTCTTGTTAAAAGTGCAGCTGAAATTGCCTCTGAACTTCCATTTGAGCACATGCAATTTCTGTGTTGTCATCTCAATACTCATTTTCAGTAATTTCCATAGTTCAGAAGGAAATCTGGTAAACAAGACTATGGATGTTATTTTTCTTGTCACAAAGGTGCAGAATGGCCATCTGCACTGGGGTGGAGCAGAGTGCTTGGACTGGGAGTGCAAATAATCTGCTTTCCTCCTTGAAATCTGTGTTTTGACTTTTCACAGGGGAATTAATGCTACTCTCATTATGCTTATTGTGAAGTGTTAATCTCTCTGCTATGAAAAGGAAAGGCACTTCTATAATTTAATATTTTATCTTCAGCCAAGATACACCTTTTTCTTTTCTTGTACTTCAGCTGTGCATTCTGAAAGCCAAAATATAGTAGACACTTTTCCATCCTTTATAGATTTGGTCAAATATCACAGAAGTTATCAGAAAACTTCAACTCTGAGTTGGAATCCCAATAAACTGTACATGGAGATGGAAAAGCAAATACGTAATTCTGTTTTTGTCTAGTGAAGACAACCTGACCAAGGGTTGGACTTGATGATCTCGGAGGTCTTTTCTAACCCAGCTGATTCTATGATTTGAGCTTTTGGTAGGTTTTGTTCTCGTGTTGGTGGCAGGGAGGAAACAACTGGAACTGGAGAGAAAGAGGATCATCCTGGTCATCTGGTGAATGCAACCTTGTGTCAACTTCTTACTCTTCATAAAGCTGAAATGACAGTTACATCATTTCAGAAACTCAATATTGTATAAATGGTTAATTGCTAATGCACTGATTCACACAGTGGCGAATATTTTGGTGAACTTTCCCATATCTCTAATTATAAAAAGGAAGATAAAATTACTCTGTCGTGGCCAGAAAAGAACAGACACATCTTTACAAGAGAGGTTTTCAGAAGAAATATCATACTTTGGCTCCTATTTCTCAACAAATTTTGTGAGTCTTGAATCATTAAGAGTTTATTAAAAAGTGCTTTCAGTGGAAACAGAAAAGCCCACATGATTTGGTTCATTTTAATTGTAGCAAGTTCTATTTATTTCTTCGAGAATCCAGAGGAAGTGGAGGTTGAAAATGAATGACAGAATGTTCCCTTCAAACTACAAGAGCTATCAGGTGTGTAATAAGGGCTCAGGGAAGTTAAGCAATTATGCAAAATTCAAAGGCAACTGGAGAACATGAACAGTTGGTATAGGAGGGAGTTTGGGATTTGATATTCCATGTCCGAGAAGTCTTAGGCGGTCATGGAGTTTCAGGCAGTAATGGTGGATAAAAGACAGGACACTGAAGCACAAGGAATTTCAATGAGCTTAACTAAGGGCCAGGCAGGCTCAAGGGAATGTGAGAAACTCCAGGAGATTATGACTGCTTTAGCAGTCCATATTTCTCTCTTCCTCAGCCTATCCTATTACTGTTTTCTTCTTCTTCCCTCAATGCAATGAAAAAACAACTCTGATTCCCCCCCTGGACCTTGCAAGACCACTCCCAACATGGTCTCCCAGCAGGATTGTTGGCTCCATGCTTTTCTAGGATGGAAATGAACCTTCCCTGCTGCCACCCAGCAAGAACCATCCTCCCTGCCCTCCACAGCAGCATCTCAGACACACCCAGCCCTCCTCCCTCCTGCCTTCTGGGAACAAATGGGCAGGAAGGAAGAGGGTGGAGCAAGTTCTACCCTATGAAACAGGAGGGGTGGGCAACGAGAGGACTCTGGCCCTTCTCTCTGGGAGCAGCATCTGCTTTGCAGGAAAGGGAAAGGAGAGTGCAGCAAACCCCAGAGCTCTGTGCAGCTGGGGCTGCAGGAACCTCCCCTGTGTCCTACAGGGACCTTCTGCTTGTCATTGAGAGGTGCCAAAATGGCCTTTGTGAGTTGGAGAGCACAGCAACACACCCTGTGCTTACCTCCTTTGCCTCAATATATTCATTATCTCCAAACTATAAAAGGACAAAGTAAGATTAACTGTGAGGGGGATGAGAGGGGAGGCTCAAACTGTGTTAATGTCGTTATAGGAATTAAGATGTCTGTGCAACCTTGATGAATTATTTCTAAAAACAGCACTGATGCAGGTAATCAATATTACAGTTTTGACCAAAAGGATAAGCTCCCCCCAACCCAGATACTGATTTTACTGTGTAAAAACAATGGAGAGCATTTCAGTCTGTGCAAATTGTGGCCACAGACACCTTGAGGCTCATGCAACAAAAAGTATTTTTGTTTTGATATATTTACTTTTCTTTCTCCTTTAAGTGCTGCCTGTTATTCAGCTTCCACAGTAATTGCTGTTCTTATCTCTGTGGTTGCGGTTTGCAGGTATTTTTTAAAATATCAAATAAATTGGAGCTCATTTTTGCAACAGGAGCACCTCAAAAGCAAATAGAAAGGGAAAAAAAAGGGAAAAGACAATGATGATCAAGCACTGAAAGTAGTGATTTTCCTGCTGGTTGTAACACTGATATGATGGCTGTAATATAAAGACAGCAGATATTTTTTGTTTTAATATTAATTATATTATATGCTGTCATTTAAAAGTTAAGTAGGATTTCAAATCACAAGGTGACTTCAGCAGGATGCACAGAAAATGCCAGTAATATTGTGCTGAAAGTGTGACAAGAATTGAGGTGAGAAGTTTGGAGCCTCTCCTGATGTCCCCACTGAGCAGCTCATCACCTGAGCAGTGCAATGAGCACTCAGTTACAGGGATGGCAGTCACTGCTTCCCTGGCAGGGAAATTCAGAAAATGAAATAAAATTGTGTGTCTTGTTTCTTATGGAACTCCAAGTTGTATTAAAGGGCAGGCAAAAGGTTGGCCCAAATCACAGACTAAGTCACAGAATCACAGACTCTTCTGAGTTGGAAGGGACCCACCAGGATCATCGAGTCCAACTCTTAAGTCAATGGTCCACACAGGGCATTGAACCCATGACCTTGGCATTGTTACAACCAAGTTTTACCAATTGAGCTGTAATGTGTTTTCTCTTTATTGGTAGAAGCTTTGTGGTTTTCACACGTGTCTCTTCATGGGATCTGGAAAAACTTCCCCACCCAACTCCCCTCAGAACAACAAAACCAAACAAACAACCCCCCAAAAAAACCCCAAACACCTGAAAGTCAGATTTGCTACAACAGTCACTTCATGCATATAGATAAGCTAAAGAATTTCTGAAATGACAAAAAGGATTTTCAGCACTCCCAAACCCTGCACCTTCAGCTTTCCACAACTATATTGTAGTCTAGGAAGACAGACAGAATCATTTTATTTTAGTTTTGTTATTAATATTAATAAATGACATCTGTAAGATGTTGATGTTTATGAGCTGTGTCTGTACAGAATCTCCAAATTATACAAGTCTAAGTGTTTTAACAGTAACACGTTATTAAATATGAGGCAACAACAAGTCATCATGTAATAATTTCAAATATTTCTAAAATAAGGATAGTGTAATTCTGAGCTCAATAATTATTCTTATAACATCACCTGTCTTACTGAAAATTTTAAAGTGTGCAGAATGGAACAATACTGCTCTTATACTGTGAAAGCAGAGATTTTAAAAATGATTCATTTTCCTGCCAGGGTATCTGCCTAATGCCAGACAAATTCTGTTAACGTCTTTCAGCCTCCCTCTCCTCTCCTCTCCCAAATGCTGGTTATAAAACTGCCCTTCCCTCTCCCACCTTCTCTCACATTGTGTTGGAAAGAAACCCTCTCTGCTACAGTGATTTTACAGTGTAATAGATGATGTTTAGTAAAACATGGCTCAACTTCTTCATATCTTTTTAATGAAAAAAGGATAATTTTCCTATGCTGTAATCAAACAGTGTTGACAGTACCAGGCACATTTTGTCCTGGACTACACACAGAACTCCCCCCAATGTGACAGGACTCAGGTTTGCATTGAAGCCAGGCCTGAGCTGCACATTCCTTCCTATCACTTCCAAACATCCCAGCCTTTGTCAATGGTACTTTATGGAATCTCATTATCATAGATTATGCATGTTTTATATGTTGCCTCGGAGAACTGCATATTTTAATACCCATACATCTCACCCAGAAATACTTGATCTGCCAGTTTTGCTTTATCTACCCTTCATAGATAATTTGCTTTCTGAAGTGAACTGAAAAGAGATTTTAAGTGATTTTAATACGGGAAGAAATCCAGCAGCTGGAGCCAACTGTTAAAAAATTTGAAGCCCTATTAATTTTTTATCACTTGTCCAAAAGGACACTGCTTTGTGTGGATTATACAGACATATTCAAATAAGTTTGGAAAAGAAGCTTCAGACGTTGCTCTAAGAATAATTTTAAGTAATGGATAACGATGCCCATGAAAAGATGAGTGAGAAAAAAAAGGCCAAGAAAAATCTATTTTGATCAACCAGCCAACTACAGAAGTGTGTCAAACACATGCATTTTCATTTCTCTAAGAACAGGTTCAATGAAGCATTAAAGAACATATTACCAAGAGACAGCTGGATTCCAGCATAGCAAAGCAGGAGACACAGGTTCCTTCCCTGATTTATGGGTCCCAGAGCATCCTCCTGCCAAGGCTGAGTCCCTTGACAGAGAGAGCAGACTAATTCCAAAGACATATGCCGGGCTTCATCTTTCCCCAGAATCTCAAGCCATTGTGATTGTGGCAGAATTTGACACAAACTTCAAGATTTATAGTGCTCAGCCTTGCAGGGCTTGCAAAGATTGCCAGCAATGGCCAAAGCAGCACTTATTGCATACTCTTAATAATTGTGTCATAAAAGCCAAATCAACCTGTTTAGAGAGATGAAACTTCACAAAAGTCAAATGGCAAAAATCTTTATTCTAGCTTCTTGACCTTTCTCTTTAAATTCTCAATGCATAGGAGAAAGGACATACATTTTTTATATTCCCACTGCAGCTGGGATTTTTTTTTAGCTCTTTCAAAGTTTTCCCTGTCAAACCCCCCTAATCCTACTCACTTACTGCATGATTTTATTCAGTATTCTCCAGAACCTGAACTGCAATTCAGAAAACAGCATTGCTAAATAGCAAAATCTGTAGCAGTATCTCCTACCACCTTGAAATGACAAATGAAAGCTCCAGATCCCTTGGTGTATGAACAAAAAGCACTCCTCGTATAGAAATGAAAGAAAATAGTGTCAAAATCCTGATAAGAGATTTCAAACCGAGAGCAAAGTTAATTTTTCAACAGTCTAGTCCATCACTAAGGACCAACACACACAGAGATAGGAGAGCAGCAAACTGCAGCTTACCTTGAAGAAGTTTGGTGGCGCATCCTTTAACAAAGTAAAAGTGTTCCCCAGCCCCCAAAAATGTGTCAAAAGAAAAGGTGTGCCCCAAGTCATCACTCACAACAAGCCTGCCTGGATCCACTGAAGACTTACATGGATCTTAAAAAGGCAGAAATAGAGACCTGTATTAGTAAACTTGTGAAAATATTGGTTATGCTCCTATTACCAAACTGCTTGATTATTATTGCTTCATGATTATCAAGAAGAGACGCTTGTCACTGATGGGCCAGGACAAGTTAGAGAAGTTCAAAACTGAAAATAAGATTAATTTCTTGCAGTGATTTATGTTCTGTTAGGATCTTTCTTTGAGCATGTTGTCATTGCATACCTTCCTTAGAAATGCTTTGAAAAAAGAAAGAAGTGGACCAAGCTGCCACAGGAAATTGGGTATTTTTTCCAGGAACATTCCTATTTCTACAGCACTGCCTGTTAAAGGAAAGTTAGGAATAATTACAAATAATTAAAAAGCTGCCATGATGCAGAACAATAGAACAATTCAAATAAACTGAAAAGGATTTTAAACAATACTGTGAAAAACTCCAGACAAAAAGATAGAATGTGATGATCAGTCGGCAGTTCTGATCTTCTTTCATTAGTTCTTTCTGATGATTTACTATAAGTTGGGGTTTTATTTGCTTCTTTCTTTGTTTGGTTTGGTTCTGATAATAAACCTAAATATGGAAAGGAATCAATAAATTAAACGTTACTTGCTCATGCCACATCCAGGTATCATAGATAAAAGTTATTTGTTTTAAAAAGAATTTTAATTCAAAGTATGTTACAAGATAAGCAAAGACTGCAGAAATACAATTGGGTTTTGTGAGATTAAAAATATTATACAAAAGAGCAAGCTCTGCAGAATATGTTGCATGGTAAATGCCACCACAAGTCCCCAAGAAAAACAGAAAACTGTCCAAAATATCACACTTTTCATGGCCATATTGTTATTCATTTGTACTGAAGAGATTTTCATCCTCCCACTCATACATCAAACAGAAACTTCTCACCAACAGCACAAACCTACACAGCAGGATCTCCAACCAAATACAAAGCCACATTAGGCAGACTGAATTCTGGTTACAAAGAGCAGTAGAGAAGAATTCATCAGGTGTATTGCCTGTTAACTACCTTAAATACCATTTATTTTGAATAAATGCACTGCATGTGTTCCTTCTCTAGGGAGTTGCTTCCAGCAGCACCTCTATCTCCTGAAATACAGGCTGGGAAAACACTTCAGAATTACTGTTCAGCCACCTCAGGGCAAAAGCAAATTCCATGTGAAACCTCATGTAACTGGAGCATCAATTATTAAAAACCTAATAAAAAAAGCCCCAGCTACTCTTGCAGTTCTTTGTCACGTTTGGGGATCAGTCTCCAGTTGTGATTCTCAGGAATGCAAAGACAACATCGAGGGAGCAGCGACAAAGTGAGAGGAGCCCTCGGTGTGCAAAGGAACACTCTGGGTGTTGTGCTCTACAACTGCACATTATTGGAATAGTTATCTTACCCACACAGATATGGCCCCCTAAGACACTGCTTTTTTTCTTTTTTTTTTCTTTTTCTTTTTCTTTTTCTTTTTCTTTTTCTTTTTCTTTTTCTTTTTCTTTTTCTTTTTCTTTTTCTTTTTCTTTCTTTTTTTTTTTTTAACCTTCCAAGAGTAGGTGAACTCTGTTCTGTGCACATTTGGCAAAATCGGGGGGAGAGATTTTCATAATTTGGCATTCCCTCAGCCTGTTGTTTTCTTCACTTGCAGTCAAATGGCATTGAAAAAGGGATTGGAAGATTTTCATATGTTCAAAATTGTCAGAAACTCTTCCCCATAATCCTCGTGAGTGACAGTTTTAGTGAGGACAAAGGAGCGCCCCTGAAATCTGCTTTGGTCTGTGCAGAGGAGGTGATGGACATGAGTCAGTAACCAGGAAAAACCAGAACCACAAACTGTGTGGGACCCCTTTTCTAAGATTTGCTGATATTGAAGAACCTCTGCATAGACAGAAATAGTCATTGCATGGGTTTTTCCATTTACAGGTGACCCAGCTGTTGGTAGAAGCTGCTCCCCCACCACCTGGCTGTGGTAGTACCCTGGGGAAGCAAAACTTCAGGAAGCTTTAATATGTACAAAACCAAATCACAAGAACATGGTACATGGGAGGTTGTGATTTAGTGGAATGTACAAAAAAGTCCCTGAATGAGTTGTAAAAACCTCTTAAGACAACAATTAAACCCCTTTTAAACAGCTTTTACAGAAAGCTCTGCAAGGCTTCTCTGCACATGCACAGCAATATCATCTGTATGCAAGGTCCATGAAAAATTGCAGTAAAAATATTAAAATTACTTCATTTACTCATAAAATTTTGTGCAATAAACCACCTTTAGTATGAAAGAATGAGCTTAAATCTAGAGATTGCATCCACTTGAATTCTGAAAATGTCTGGACAGAAGAATGACTTGGTACAAAAGCAAAAGACCACCATAATAAAAAATGCCAGATAGGCTGATTTCCCATTACAGCCGTTATGGTAGGGAGGAATTACAACTGCAAAAAGAGAAATATCACCAGTTATCTTGGTCTTAGTTGCTTTTGGTGTTTTTAAATAAAGGAACTATGCTGCAGGAGCATTGCAAGAAGATGAAATCTAAGCAAATAGTCTGAATATTTCCTCCAAATTTTGGAAATGGCACCTCTTAATTATTTTGTCAAAAGAATTATGTGTGCTGAGAATATCCTGGAACAAAGTAACATAATTTTAACTTTGCAATTTAGCAGATGTTCAGCTCATGCCAACTTGCACGGCGCAGAAAATCCAGCCTGGAAAATAAGAATATTCTGTTCACTTCTATAATATTATTTCATCTTGATCTGCCCTAGGTATTCGATGTTCCAGTTTTCTATGGATCTTCTATGCGTGGGTAGCATTAAAAATTGAATTCTGTGTTTTAAAACTTCCCACAAGGTTTAATTGCTAGTCAAACCCATTTGATTGCTTCACTGTTTTAACCTGAAGTGTTTACTCTCCATTTTCATTATCTACAGCATTTTGCAGCTTGTTGTTTTTTCCTGTTGACAAACAAGAAGCACAAGTCCTGGGAGTATTGCAGTAAAACACATTAGACATCATGATTAGGGGATTAAATACAACCTGGAGAGGATAACAGAAAGAGGTGAGGAAGATGGGGGTCATTCAAAGCTCCAAATGTCTGCAGCGATGAGGGAGGAGTTTGTGACTGCTGAGTTTGGGCTATTCTCTGATTTGACCTCAAGTCCTTTGACGAAGCAAGCAAGGCATGGCATGAGCTGAATGGAGCCTGTGCCTCCCAAACCTGTCCCACCAGGAGGTGCAGCAAGCAGAGCTTCCACTGACAGCAGTGGGAGGACAGGACCCACACCCAGCTCTGCTTTAAATAAAAAAATGTAGTTATTTCTGCCCTTTTAATTTGGCTTTGAAACTGGACACGATGAGCACATTCAGATAGAGGCAGATATCATATAACAGAGGATAAAGAACAAATAAGAATTCCAAACCACATATTCTTTAGTTAATAATTTCATCTTTAAATGTATGTCTGCAGCGGCTGTATGAAAAATGTAATTATAGTTCAGAACTAGCAGCATTTTCTTTAGTTGCTGAAAGTAACAAAAGGAGCCAGAGATAAAGCACAGCATGGAAACAAAATCCCATGAAAAGTATGTACTTTAAATAGTTTCAATATATTGAAGTCTCTACCCCTGTATCTGACAAACACATGGAGTCATACCCTCAGAATATCCTTTGTTGGACTGTTTTCATTAGAGAATCTATTTTACAGCCTTTTTCAACTTCTGCATTATCTTAGTGGAGTGAGTAGTAAATCCTTATTTCTAATTTTTGCTTTCATTACCCTTCAGTGCCATCAGCAAAACTGTTGCTTAGAGGCTTTTCTTGTCAGCTTTCTCAGACAACTTTACCTGAGGCATCATTTTCACTACAGCCACTGAGCTTGAATCTGCACCCATGTTCTCACTTCCTCTGCTCTGTAAAGAGCTTCTGGGACTAGTTAACAGAATGATTATTTCCAAAATGAAAATACTTAATGTTAGACTCAACCTCATCTTGAATACCTGCCAGCTGTCCTGAATGTAGTCAGCTTAAAAACATATAAAATATTCTAGATATTCCCCATCATTTAACAAGGATAAAATTGAGTGGGTTTCAATTAAACATGCAATGCATGTTCTTTAACTCCATTGTGCTAAAGACATAATGGGCATAAAACAAAGTATTCAGAAGATCCCTTTGGCTTTCACACATCTGAAATGGCTTATGTTAAAGACCTTGTGCCTAATAATATCAGAAAGCAAAGGTTATCCATTTCCTTTTGACTTATGCCCTCTTCACTAGGGAAAAACTCCTCATAAGAACACTCTTAAAATGAATAAATCTGTACAGTATTGTTTTAATTCTCAATTCCAATAAAATAATTTTGTTATACATCTGCTAATAACCTGGTTTTAGATGAAACTACTTGATGAAAGTACATTTTTTGCATTATATTCTCAAAAAGGTGAGGTTAGTATGGTATATTATACACCATATGTATTTTATAAACACTGTCATTTTCCCCTGAAGATGACAATGTTACATAACTTTTCAGATGACAGCAGTAAAGTTCCATTCAGTCATGTGCACTGAGATGACAAATCTAGATTAAATTCCTATTTCTGCAAGTTTTCCATCAATCATAGGTGAGACAAATCCGAACCTTGGTTCTTCCAACACCCCAAACTTCCAAATCCAGTAATTATTAAATGTTAAGGAAAACCAGCCTTGAATTTTGAATTCAGATCAACTCAGAGGAAAGGAGTTCAGCAGCACACTGAAGAGCAGCTGAGAAGTCCCTTTCCTTCCCTCCCCAGTTTACTTCAGTTTAAGTATACACATTTGACTATCCTTACAGTAACACGCTTAAAGCATCCTCAGAGTTACTGCTCAGCCTCCCTACTTCATTAAATGCCTCAAAAGTAGTTAGAACTATTAGAAATTGGTTTTATATTATTATCTTGATGTAGTCTACTCTGCTCAACCTTGATTTTGTAAATTGTATAAGGCACATCTGATACTGTAGTCTCCATCCCTCATTGGATTTGACAGGAATTTTCTTTTTTGTATAGAGTGAAATGGATAGTTATTTTCTGATTCTGAATGTGTTGCATTTTTCAGCTGCTATGGTATAGAAAGAGCTGAGGGAAAGAATGCATATTCTCACTTGGTTTCTGAACATCACTTTTACACACCTTTATCCCCGGGATTTTATTCCATTATTTTCCCACTATTCCCTCCCCTGTGTTGTCCTCGAGGTCTTTAGTGGGAAGAGTATGAGGAAACTTCTGCTTAGGGATCATTGCAAAATGCAGCATTTGCTGTAGTTAACAGAACTCTCTTGATTTCCAAGGATAGAACAAACCAACCAATCCAGAATATGCTGAAGTAACACTAATAAAAATCTTTTTTTCTTTTATCTTATAGCCAAAGATTTACCACTTGTGCTTTCCCCACTTAGTAAGGATCACATCATACCAGGCAGGATGGCGTTGAAACTTTTAATGCTGCCAGGACCCCATAAGGGTTTTAAATTGAATTTCCAAGCCTGTAACTTGCAGCAGTTTTACTTTTGTTCAGGCAGAGACTTTTTTGAGAGGCTGTTGGTTTTGCACTGAGTTTGTGTTTGAAAAGGCAGGGTATGAAAATGCAGTTGCAGTACACATGTTGCACCTGACAGATGACTCGTTTTAATATGATGTACCTCATCTGAGCATCATTAAACTGCACTGAAAGCTTGTTTCCCCACAACCTGATACCTTTGCATTTAATTTCCTTCTCCCTGTAGAGAAAATGCATGTTAGTATTTGCCACAGAGATTCCTCTGTGCATTGTCACACTCTGGGATGGGAATACTGTGAAAATGCCCTTCACTCCCCTGGATCTAGAACAGCTGGGAGCACTCTGCCTTCACTGGGCTCCCAATTATTCCTTTGTAAAATAAAAATACTTTTCTTTCTTCTTAATGTACCTCTTGTTTTACATTCCAGGTGCTCAATTAACAATCTGTTAAATTGCATCTTACCAGGTTTGGTCTGGAGTAGCTCATTGATGTCTAATCAACATCACTGTTATTCTGGGCACCTCAGTGAAAAACCCGAGTACAAATAACAGGAACTGAGAATTCTCTTGGCAGAACGTGTGTGATGAAGTGTTTGAGAAAACTTGTGGGTTTGGGATGCCATAGACTAAGGCAATTTGTTAGGTGTGAAACATGATTTTAAGAAATTAATCAATACATTAGTCAATGCTAAGAAAATCACTTCTGTGCATCTGTAATAAATGGAAAAAGAGTTCGATTCTCAGCTGAGCAATGCTTTTAAATTCAAATTCTCTTTTTCCAAAGTAATTGAACTGACACATTTCCTATGTCAAACTGTTTCCAATGCTGAGGTCCACTCTCTGCTACTTGTCTTCTCAAGACTCATCAAAAAACCATAAACAAGTTCTACTCTGACTTAGTATTTATCTTCTGTTGGTGCACTATTCAAGAAGAATCTTCTAATCAACATTTTATTGACAGGCAAATTTGCAAGAAAATCTCCTTCAATAAATACTGCTGCTTGAAAAATCCCCCTACAATTTATAAAAACTATTGCTCTGCTACACCTTTGCTAAAGCAAGAAACTACATTTGATTTCCTGTCCTCTCAGTCATAGCCAGTCACCCAAGGAAAGTATGACAGAAAAGTGTGTCAGTGCCCCCATGCCCCAGCTGGCAGTAAATGAACTCCAGACCAGATCACACACATTCTACCCCAGTATGGACTTTGTGCTCCACTCTGTGCTTGATTTCACACGGCTTACTCTCAAGTTCCAGGTGTTTTAACATTTATAAACAGGCATTTACAAAACAGAACTGGTTCAGGTCAAGCAGTATCAAAACTGAATATCCCAAGGAGGTTTTCTGACACCTGGTCACCAGTTCTCAAAGCAAGTGTATTGAAATCATTCAGCAGGAAAACACTGTAAGAAAGTCCTATTTCACTGTGCAGGTTTTCATTTATACTGGGATTTTGAAACTTAAGAGTTTCCATGTAAATTATTTTCTCAGGTTTACACAAAATCTTACCTTTCAAAATGTGTTTTATTTCTAAAGGATGTAAAGATTTAGGAATGTCCTGTCAAAGAGTGATACTGCTGAGAGTGTATTCCTTCCATGTGAAGTAGAAGCTGTCATGTCCTGTATAACTTTATTTTCTTGCAAATAGATTAAATAGAACCTGAGAGTACAGATGGGATGCATGACATACAAGAATAGTGTTTTATGTGCTCTACCTTTTTATAAAAAAAAACCCAACCCAACTAACACCCCTTACCCTGCTTATACTTTCTCCCCCCTGTCGGTTATTCAGGACTACATTTAATTAACACAGTTAAAAGTATGGGGCTTTATTGTATAGTCCCTTATGTTCACTGAGATGGTGGGGTTTAATGCAAAGTAAACGTGACTGTGGGATGAAGATCCCATTTGTAGGACCCATAAATTATGATGAAAATATTCTTGCCTCTGGTTTTAAAGAATGCTACATCTTTCTTCAAAAGTGACTTTGCTGCAAGAATCCTCAAATTATAAAATTTTAGTCATTATAAATACACATTCTCTGGTTTCAGAGTTTTATTTTTAAAGGCAAAGAGTTCTTGGTTTTATCAAGGTGAATTATGTTTATGGACTTCTCAAATATACTCATTAACTCGGAAAAACCTTTTTAGGCTTAGTTCTGTTATGTCCTTCTCACTGGAAGATGTGACGTCAGATTTCCCAGTTATTATTAAATTCCGTGTCACAGTGTACAAAGATATATACATGTATATTCCATAGCATATGAAGAATGGAAAAATATGTATTAATTAATATTATTAAATCTGTAACATTCCAACAGCGAGGAATAAGCCACTGAGTTTGAGCTGAGCAGTAGAGTAATGCAGAGGATGAGGGAAAGGGCTGGGATGGAAATATTCTCAAAGGAAAAAAAATCATTTGAATTGCTGAGTTAGACTGGCAGCTTCTTTTCTGATTGAGATCATAAATTGTATTTCTTTCCTGAGAGAAGCTGGAAATGTTTTGCTCACAAAAATAACAGCTAACGAATGCAATTAGTCTGTTCAGATACTGCCCTGTTTTACAAATCTCATTGCCCTTTGCTGTTCCCTTTGTTTGCACTGAGCTCTGAGAATCTGGCTCACGTTTTTCTGAAGCTGATGCTGATTTCATTCTGCTCACTTGGAGGTGCATTACAGGTGGATTGTGTTACCCTGCAGGCGACAGAGGCGAGACAACGAAAGCAGGATAATCTCAGAATGTGAGGTGAAACATTCAGCTTTTTTTTCTAACAAATTAATTCTTTCAGGGCAATTTGCAGCTCAGCCTGTTTTGTTTTTGACAAAACCCAAATCCAAGTAGCTCCTCTGCTGGGCAAGACCTACACATATTTTTTGGCAAGGCCAACATATTTTGGCCACAGGCTGAGAGATGAAATCTATGACAGCTCTTCAGAGCACCAAAGCCAGTTGACATGAAGTCCATTGAGAACCAAGATAACATCTAGGGGGTTTTTTGGGAAACAGCCAAATCATATTATAATAATTATAATAATTATGGCCGTTTATCTTGGTTGAATTACCTGACAAGATAACAAGACTTTAACAGCAGCTTTAATTTGAGAATGTGTTTCACTGAGTATTCAGTTTTATGCAGAACAGTTTCTTTCAGATTTAATCATGCCCCAAATTTTGGGGAGTACCTGTGGGCTGTAGGAAGTTAACACAGGCATTAGAGTTGAACAGTACCCTGTATTCAATGTTGTGTGCAGATTTGGTGTCTGCTGGGTAGCTGTGAAGGAATTCATAGCAGAATTTTCTGTCCTTTGCAACTTTTCCATTTATAATCATTAGTCAAGATTAGGAAGGGTGCTTGAGTTCACTGTCTAGAACAAACGCTCCTAATTCCAGCTTTGAGAACTTGTTAGGACAAAACCCCCAATTCCAGCCCACACATCAGCCCACCTGTCTAATAGCATATTTAATTATTTTTTCATTTTGGCTTTAATTTCTGGTAATTTTTCCCCTCAGATATGTTCTGTACAACACTACCCTATTGTGAAGTACAAACCATGGGCTTGTTGAGGCTCCCAGGGACTTTCCCTGAAGACCAACTACTCTCTTCTTTCAACTTCTTTTAGAGTTAGCAGGTTGAACAAGTAAAATTGCCATTTGTGTACATGTAGAGGGAAGGGGCCTGGAGTCACTGCAAGCTGTGCTAAGGTCAGAATCAGGTTGAGAACCCAAGGGATGTAACATGCAGATCCCCATTTAAATAGCAGAGTTCATTCCCTTTTATCAGCAGCTATAATATCAGTTGATAAGCAATGCATGTAACCGGGCTTATCAATTAGTAATGCCAGCTCTCATCCTGCTTTCTGTAAAGACAACTGGAATCCTCTGTTGTGATACAGGGAAGGCCCCTGATTCATTCTCTGCCACCCCCAACACCTCTTCCTGAGTTTCAGTGCCTTAGCCTTGCTTGCCTGCAGTGATTTAGGAAGCAGAAATAAATGCTGTGATACAGGAGGAGGTTGCAATGCTCAAGCTCCTCTTGTGCTTTACACCTCAAACAGGGGCATATGCACTGCAGTGTCTGCAAAGGCAGCTCTAGAGAAACTGGAATGGAATCCCAGGAATGGTTTTCATTGAAACCGGATTGTATAAATAACAGGGAAATTGTAACAGTTATGAGACCAGCAATGATCCCCCCCCCAGAGAGGGTCTTCCCTGGGGTTTGGTTAGGGGTGTGTCAGTGTGTGTGTGGTGCAATGCCAACTACAACAGCTCTTCCTTTGTGTGGTTTTATTCCTTTGAAATAAGAAGCAGTAAAGCCAAAATCAGCCTCTCTGCTGTTGACTGAACTGCACAGGGTCTTTTAGCAGAGAAAAGGGCTGAGTGCTCAATGCTGCAGGATGGCAGGATGAGGAGGAGCTGCCCACTGAAACGGCGGCGGGGCAGAGAACGCTCACAGTCAATGTGTGGCTTTACCAACCCTACATCGTTTATATTCCAGAGCTCCTTGCTGCAGTGTGGGGCTAAAGTATGTTTTGTTAGACAGAAGGAAGAGGATAAATAAAGTTTCCTGTGCTGAAAACAACTTTCATTATACAATGTAAATAGGTATCTCATAACAAGAGCTGGGGAAAATTCAGTGAGGATTTGAAGTTGGAATTTGATTCAGAGGCTTTCAGTACCTGATAGCTTATTTCTTAATTCTGTTCCTGGGAGACTGGAGATTTTTCTCATGCAGAAAAAATATACTTCTTTTTTTTTTTCCTTGCAAATAAATATCAAATATTCTCATTAATTTTAATGACTTTTGCAGACGCCAAAGTTTCAGCAATGACTTTGGTTTTTTTCCTTCAGAACTAGTAAATTCCATGGGAGTGAAGTTTTAAATGAATTGAGAGCGAGTTCATTTTTTTCTTTCCTTCCCTTTGGGAAATTGTAATTGTAATTTAAAAAATCTGCTTGTTTTCATCACCACTTTCTTTCTTTTACTGATTGATTTAGATGTTGCAGGCAGTGCATATTTGCTTCAGAAGTGCGTGCTTCTCTGCTTTCCATTCATTCACCACCCTCACTATTCTATTCATCCATTCCCAGAAAGATCCACTCGTTTAGTGCTTAGATTATAAATATGAAAATACACAGTGGGATGAGATTGGTCTGGTATCCTAATTTCTAAAATGCTGGGTTTAAGTACAATTCATAAATGTTCCTCCAGCTTTCTTCTTTCTGATGCAACATTATAAATACTTGAAGGAATGGAGAAGTCCAAATGCTAATTGTCCTAATTGTCTTTTGCATTTCACTGTTTTGAGGTGTTACTGAATGAGTTAAAGCACCATCTGAATTGCGTTCATTAGTTTACTTTTACATGGTGTAAATCTCCCAAACTTAGTAGAAAAGAGGGCCTTTGGTCACAAGGGCTGCCTTGCAGCAAAGTGCACTTATAGTGCTGTGGGTAATATTTTTAACTACTCAAAGCAATCTCTAATTTTAATGGCAAAATTCCATTAGTATATGGAAGAAACTGAAGTGTGTGTGTGTGTGTGTGTGTGTGTGTGTGTGTGTGTGTGTGTGTGTGTGTGTTTAAAACTCACTTATACTGGTGGAGGAAGAGGAAAGAGCAAATAAATGACACTTCTTTAGATTTGTTTTGCATCTCCCAAGATTTTATTATTAGATTTCTTTGGTCTAATTAATCAGACTGTGAACTTCTTATTGGGTGACCTGAGTACTTGTTCTGTTTCAGACCTAAAAAGCTTATCTTACATAGATGGTTTATTGGTAATTTCATCAAGTTTTCCCATCATTTTCATGTATTGCTTCAGACAGGGATTGTCTTATACAATTAATATATATTAATTTAAAATTTCTTTGCTGGGGGCTGGGCTGTTCCTGGTTTAGCTTTCTCATCCCAAATAAGAGTCTTCATGGTAGTTAAGCAGCTCTTACTAAAAGCAGCAACTACTCTTTTGTATTTTGAAGTGACAGAGGCTGAACCTCTGATAGAAAACACAACCACATAAAATCATTAAAGCATTGAAAATGTTGGGAAGAATTGCAACTTAACAGATGTTACTTCTGGCTCTTAGTGTGGCATTGTAGTTGCTGCAATTGTGTAAGGAGAAGTTAAGAGGCTTTCCAGAACGTGGCATCAGTAATATCTATGGCTTTACCCAGAATGGAATTTTTGTGAGAGATAATTGTTTTTAAGGTGTCAGCAAAAGCTTAAACCTTTATCAGTGCTGAGCAGACTGAAGTGCTGCAGGGCTTGCATTATGTACTTGGGAGATATGCAAGATTTCTGAAGTTTCTCTGCTAAGGGTGGGCTGTAGATGGAATACGGTGTTTGGCTTGTAGCTCTGAGCAGTTGGGACCTTTCCCCCTGCAAATTGGCAATTAATGTTTCTAGATCTTTCTAGCATGTGAAAATGTGAGATAATTGCTGTGGTTTCATGAGAAATCATTGCCAGGTGGATTTCAAGACAAGCCCTTTCACCTGGGTAAAGCCTGTGGTGTGGCCACAGGCAGGTTTAAAGGTGCTGTGGTTGTGTGGATGGGCAAGTGGGATGTGTAACTGCTCAGCAGAGGCATTTGTGACCAAGGAATGGGCTGGAACGGTGGGCAAGAGGGCAGAAAGACAGTATGGATTCAGCTGTCTGGAAACAGGAACTTCAGAGACAGAACAACTTGTTGGTGAGTGAAGTTTTCTGTGGTGATGAAGTAGGAAACAGTCCCAGTATTGATTGCCTTGTGGATGTTGTGGAATTCCAGGCTCAAGGGCTGCCCTGGGGAAGCAGAGCTGGCTGAGAAATGGGCACAGCTCCAGGTTGAGGTGCCCACAGGATAGTGCTGGTGAAAGGGGATGTGAGGAATAAGGAATTTTGTGATGCATCTCTGTAGACTCCCTGTAGAACTGCTTATGGGTCTTAGACTACTCAGTGCAGAGCATTTTTGTTTATTTACTTTTCTTTTTTAATGTTCCAAAACAAACATGTTTAAGTTGCCTCAAGGGGTGCACTAAAAATTTCCCAACAAAATCAAGATCTGGAAACTGCTGATTTGCTTGTTCTTTAAGTCAGGCTTTACCCTGAGGAGTTGTTAGCATAATGCAAATTGAGGGACTCTGGTGTGGACAAACCAGAATTCATCTGGCTCTAGCAATGTCCTTTTCATTCTGTCTCCAAGAATGACATATTTCTGTTACAGCACTGGGAAAAGCTGAGAAATAACCTCTTCTTTGGTCATACATAATGTTCCAGCTGAAGAGTTATTATGGGCACATTTTTTATGGCTAATGGTTTTTTATCCTATCTGTACTTTAAAAGAAGGGGCCTGGAGGAATGAGTGTGTATAAGTGACCCTTTCTGAAATTGTCGCTATTTTGGAGTTGGGATGGGACCGGATCAGCTCACTGTGGTCCCTCCAACCTAAATGCTTTTATGACTTTTGTTATATTTGCTGATAAGGGAAGTTTGTGTGGCACAGTTATCGCAACAGGGAGCTGAAAGAATTTGCCTGGTTTAGTTTTCACTCCTGGGATGATCTTAACAAAAAATATGTGGACTGTGTTTCCAATTCTATTTGGTGTTTGCCTTTTAGGGTTGCAAACATTACCCTTTGTGTACATGGGAAGGTGGGTAAGTGACTCCTATAGGGAGACCTGTAAACTCTGGTTCTCAAGACTACACCAAATAAAATGAATACTCTTGAATAGCAGTACTGCTTTGATGGAGCTCTTGCAATGCTTAATTAAATATTTCAGGCTAAAACACAAACCAGATGTGTTTGGTTTATGGTTAGCATAATCTCAACTATTTTCATTACACTTGTGTTTAAGTATGATCCATAAGAATTGTGTTTAAAAGAAAAAAAAGTGATTTTAAAGGTCATCCACTTAGACTGATGTACAGGTTGTTAACAGTTCTCAGAGTGTGGTTTTTTTGCTTTCAGTTTGACCAGAAGTTCTGTCCTGTCCCTGAGATTTATTCCTTTTTTAAAGAACATTCCTTAATAAAACACCAGGCACTGTTTGCAGCCTCTCATCTGAAATTTATGAAATTTCCCTTGATTTTTTGTCTGAGCTGTACAAATAATTATCCAGAGACTTAGAAACTAATGCCTAAAGCAAAAGTCCCAGGCAAACCCCAAAACAATATTCAGACATACCATACTTGTTTCGTTGTTTTTTTTCCCTTATGAATTCCTTTTCTTTTTTAATTTTTCCTTTGGTGCTCCTTTGTATCATCAGAATGCTCTGTATTATTTGGGGGTTTTTTGCCTGTCTTCTCAATATTAAGCCCTTTTTTTAGGGTAACATGTACGTATTTAAGACTGGCTACTGATTCTTCAGCTCTGGATTCTTCTTTTATGAATATTGCAACGACACTAACCCGTAATACTAGATTAAGTATGATGATAGTCATCAGTGGAGGGAACTGTGTTGCTCTGGAGACAGGCTCCCTGTCTTTTTTTTTTTTTCCCCTTTTATATTACCTCTTTAAATGAGGTATTACATTGCAGAGGATAAATGTGATAAAATGTTTTTGTGCTCCCTTAGTTGTTAATAAAATAAATAAAATCAGGGAAGTCAGTGCAAAAACTTTCTTTTTTAATTTTTTTTTCTGCTGTATTGGAGTGTGGTTTTAGTTTTAATCCTGTGTGAGGCTGCTGTTTCATCTGCCTTTTCTCTCTTTTATGTATATTATAATAAAGCAAGGCAAGGGTGTGGTTATCATGAGAATGTACTTCTGGAGCAGTGTAATAAATGAGGTCTTAATGGAAAGTTGGAAACCCTGATGATTTATGGCTTTCTACAACACTCATTAGGCATATACATCAGTGTGTAACATGCCATAAATTATATTACATGCTGTAAAAAGCCATAAATTGTCATTTTTAGTGTGAGTTATCGCCATTAAGACTTTTATTCCCTGCTGTTAGTGTGAGTTTCCATGGCTTCCTCACCAATTCCCTGCCTAATGATTTCAGCAACTGCAGGAAGAAGACTGAGACACACAGAGGCTGATTAGGAGGCACAACTGCCTTAAGGCTGTGAAGTCAGAGGTTAAACTTCTTTATAGAGAAAATATGCTCTACTTGCCTGGTAACACCCTTGATGTTCAGCATTTCTGAATATCATTTGGAGCAGCTGTATTATTTTTCTTTACTGTTAATATCTGCCTACTGACAACCATAAATGCTTTAAAAATAACAATACTGGTTTGTACTGAGCAATCAGCTGCAGTGGAACGAAGAGAAACTCATTCCTGTGGAGCAATTCAGTCTCTCCTGTTGATCTGCCCATCAGAGAATTTGCAGCAGAGATGCTGCCAATATTACTCCAGTATGCTTTAGTAATTGTAATATTTGAAGTGATGAGCCACCAAAACATGAGGTTGTGCATCTTCTTCTGTGTTACGAATAACTTGAATGGAGCTAAATAAGGTGAGGGAATTGCAAGTTGTATTACCTATTCTTCCCCCCTTGTGCAGCACTGCTGTGTTATTTGGCTCCAGGGAAGGCGTCGTGTTCCTCCAAGTTGTAGTGGTTATCACTTCCAACTCTCTGTAGAAGTTCAGGCAGCAGCAAGGCAAGAAAGGTGTATTAAAATATAATTCTAATTTTAGACACCTTTGGGGTTGCTTTTATTGAGAAGTGAGTAGTACCTTTCAGGCTGCTGGCTATAAATTGTCATTATGAAAACTAGACACTGAAGTTTGCAAATGGAATGGAAACCCAAAATAATTTATCGTGGCTTTTCCAAGAGATTCTTTCTGACAGGTCTGTTCTTTTCCCTGAACACTTGTGTGCACCAGGGCTCTTGGGGAGATTTTTCTTTGCCACACCTTCATTAAAATATACTTTATAGAGCATCTTTCCTCATCCAGCCTCTTCCAGTTCAGGGTATTGAAGAGTGAGAAGGACATCTCTCTAAAGAGCATCTTTGTAATCTTGTTTTAGGCATGATGAAAAGGATAATTCAGATAAAATCAATTTTAACATTTTACTAGCCATTACTGTTGCATTATAAGAGAAGAGCTCTTTGTGTTCCTCCATCCCCCCCACCCGTCGCCCTGCCGACAAAAGCACATTTTTGGCTAAATCGTGCCCTCTAGTGCGTCACTTTGGTGGGTTTACAATTGCAAAGCTCTGTCCTGACCGAGGTGGGATTTTTTTTTACCCCCTTTTCAAGTATAGTTCATAGGAATAGCTAATTTGTACTTGTTGCCAGGTGAGAGAAAGGTCAGTGGTTTTATATTTTAAAGTACTCCTGAAGCTGCCAGACTTTGCCATCAGCCCCTCAGGAAAGGGAAGCAGAGCTATTGGTGGCCTGTAATCCTGATGGAGCTGCAATTTGGGAGCTGTTGGTTGCACGGATGACCTTGACACCAATACTAAGCAAGGAAAAAGGCGGCCAATTATAAATGAATTCTGGTTTGCTTTTTAAAAATAGATCTATAGTGTATCTATTTGACTTTCACTGAAAAAGAACCAGTGAACATCAAGGAATTAACAACAACAAAAAGAAAAGTTACCTGAAGCAAATATATAAACTGAATGAAGTAACTGTTGCTGTAAGTCTGGGGATGTCCCTTAGAGTCAGGAGTGATGAACTGCTTTTTGCTGCCTGCTGATTCCACCGCTGCTGGAATATAATTTAAAGGATTATATGCACTGTATTGTGTTTGGGTAATGCCAGAATAGGTCATCTGAGGTTTTAAAGCCTTAATACACGTCACATATTCGTTTATGTTCCTCAGTTCATAATGATGGGAACAGTATTTGTAAAGTGTCTGGCATTGTCCAACCTGTCCAGATTTATTGCAAAGGCAGATCTTGTGCCATGAGTTCTCTCTTGCCTTCACAGTGTATCAGCAGGGCTTTTATGGTCAGTACTGTGAGACGCATTCCAATAGCAATTGAGTGAAAGGAGTACTTTGTGTTCGATTTGTATTTCATGAAAGAAGCATATTTTATGAGGCTCTAATCCTATTGAATTGTCTTGTAACTGCTAAGGTATGGAATTTATTCCTATACTGAATTTTTTCACGCTTTCCTGACATTCCTCAGCTCTTACACTAAAAGGTTATGTAAGAAAATAACTTCACTGTTATGAAATTATCTCAAATGACACAATTTGCACTATTTTTTTAACGCTGCTTTAAAAAGCTAAAATTTTGATTTTTTTTTTTTGAGTGAAAATACCTGATATATCTGATAATATGTGATAATTTACAGCCTTGGGGTGAATCACTGCATCATGTCATGCACACCTTGCAGCCAGGAGCAGATGGACACTCCCAGTCTACAAGGCCATCCATAAATAAGAAATGTGTGCTGATTGCAAGGGTCATGGCCAGTGTGCACCAGATTATTCCAAATTAACCTCAGACCAAGTTTAAAAACAAAAAGAATACCTGTTAGTCACCATTAAAGGTTATACAGTTTATATGAGGAACTTTTAAATGCAAATGAAGGACAGAACCATTAAGTTGGTCTTTAGAGTGATAACTGCTGTTCTGGGGACTCTGCTCAAGTGACTTTATCATATTGTGCTGGGCAGAGCTCATGATTTCTCTCCTGTTTCCCATTCACTGTGATTCCAGCTGTGTCAGCAAGCTCAAGGTCTGTTTTTCACTACCAGATGTTTTTCCCACTTCTGCACAAAGTAACTGCAGCTGATACTTCATCACAAATATTTCTAAGAAGATATTTTTAAATTAAAGTGATATAAATTACTTCAGAATTACCACAGGCTGGAAATATACACACTGCATTTATTTGTTTTGAATTGATGAATTGTTTGTGGAGCACATACATACATATCCTTTTGTTCCAAAATGAATGGGTAGAAAAATTTGGAAACATTGGCTGAAAAATTCCTTTCCATTTCTAGCCTGCCTCTCCCTAGCTATTAGTCAGCTGTGCATATAAGAGTCCTATCTGAATGAAAATAAATCACTTGTGCTAGTTAAAACCAGCTTGATTGTTGTTTTCCAGTTGCAAGGATATTACAAAGATTTCTCTTTCCTGTGGTTAAAAGCTTCTTTCTGGTTTTGTTTCTTTTTTTTTTTTAAATAAATTTATTTAGGCCATCATTTGTCGTCTGACTAAAGATCTTGAAGGTGTTTTACTGAAATACCCAAAACTAAAGTACAGGCTAAACCTCAAATATTTGCTCTTTGGAGTTAAGAGCCCAGTGAAAGGTCCTCTGTGAAGAAAGTGTGGCAGTGTATTCAGTTGGAAGAGAAAAGCTCTGCTTTGGAAGCAAATTTATTCTTATATTATCTTCCCTGTTGGATGTTTTAATGGTAATTCCAATCAGTAGAAGAATTCTTTTAATTTTTTTTCCCCAGGGTAACTTTGTATTAGTCACCATCCAGTATTTTGGAACTGGCTGTGTTAGATGTCAGTATGAGAAGACTTTAGACCCACACTCACAATCCCACCAGGTGAACAAGAGCTGCTTCTGTGGAACCTCCTATTGGGAAAGGTCTGGCAGTCTATATATACACTGGACTTCTGAAGATGTCACAGTTTCCTTACTGAAACTCTATAGTATCTGTAATAGGATCAGTAATCCTCCCACTTAAGCAAATAAAATGTTGGTTTCTCAGGATTAATTTAGAATTAAAAAAAATGACAAGAGAATGTCATAGGCAAGTTGATTAATTTGCTTGTGCCATAAAAGAAATTGCTGCCTTATTAGCTATTGAAACATACCCAACTTATCTAGATCTCCTTGAACTCAGACAATAGCAAGTAAAACTTCTATGAAAATATTACCATATCCAACTTCTTTGGAACTAAAATAGTTACAAAATGAGATTTGGTCCAAATTCCTTCATCTGGGCCAGATTTAATTTTGTAAATGTTAAATGATAGATTGAAGTCATCAATTGTGCAGTATAAGAGCAGGAACATAGAGAGTAAATTCCATTCATAGAGGAGGAAATTCCATTCCCAGCCAGCTGCAGACAATCTGTTCTCAAGGCATTCTGGACTTGTCTTTGCCAATTGGCTTTTTATTTACTTTTCTATGAAGAGAGTTGATACCAGGTTTTCAAACTGATATTCATCCATTTAAAAGGTCTGAAATACAGAACTAAATCTTATTTCATGTTCAACCTTCACCCTCATTCTGCCTTTAAGCATTAAGGTTGTTTATGGTATAGATTCTGTTCTCTTGTCTTTCCTTAACTGGAAACACTTTCTGTAATAGGATTTGTTTGGGTCATTCCATAGTTATTTTCCTTCTCCAGAACAGGCTGCAGTGAGGACAGTGTGTCATTACTACTTGCTGTGGGACAAGCATTTTCATCTGGTAGCTCAGTGGAAAGCAGGAACTGATGATCTTGTGCAGATGTAGATTTTTTTGAGATTACATGACAAAAAACATAACCTGGTGAGAAAACTCAGCTGCTAAACTTATAAAACACTTACTGATATCCCCAAGGGCCTTCTGAAGCTGTTAGTGCTCAACACTATCAAGGATACCCAAAATAATGTTTTACCAGAAATTCTTGAAGGTTCTCTGGCTCTGTCCCAGCAAGTAGAAGTTAAAAATGAGAATTACAGAGTGCAAATTCACTGCTACTGCTGCATGTAATAAAACTTTGTGCTGAGAAAATGAATTATCATTTAGAAACGTGGGTGGAATATTGTTGATTTCTAAGGAAGCCTTACAAAGAAGGGATGGTGATGGTGGGGGTGGAATAGTAGTTTTAGGTCATGTTATTTCTTTGTGCTGTGTAAAAACTGTGAGTTCCAGTAGCCAATGAAGTGAGTACAGTGAGTTGGTTCCCCTGTTTGTAGCTCTGTGGCTGTCAGATCACTCTCTCACTTCCACTCATCAGTTCTTCCACCAAATAACATTCTACCAACTCGTATGGAAGTTTGTTGTCTTTTTCTCTCACTCCCAGCTGGTAAATCCTGACTGGAGTCAGTCCCTCAGCACTCCAGGAACAGCAGTGCTGGTGGAGAAGGACAGGCTGCAGCAGCCACCTCTTTGTAGTTCTTTTTTTATTTATTTTTTTTCTTCTCCTGAGCTGTTGAAGGCTAAAATGCCATGGGATATAAGTATAACTAAATTGCAATAAATCTTGTGAACTACTGTGTGTAAACTCTGAAATGACATGCAGTAGAGCAGAGTTACTGCTGCTGTTTACTCCCAAATGTTCTTCTACTGAAATTGCAAAATATCTGTGAGATCTTTCTTTTCCCTGACATCATCTTTACAAAAGTACCTTTTGGCTTGGTTGCTTTATGATATATATGTTGTTAATGAAGACTCCTTGTTAATTTTCCTTTAATATATTGTTATAGAAAAAACTAAATCCATGCAAAAGCACCTGTATATTTGCTGGCATTTTCTAAATCCCTGTGGTTGTAATAATTCCTAGGCAATATATTTGTGGAACTTTTAATAACAAATGTTGTGGCTGGTATGACTTCAAGTATTAACACTGTACAGAAAAACGTTGTGAAGCTGTACAATTAGTGGAGCACTCTCTGATTATGCCAATGAGCCAGTAATTAAAAAAAAAAGTTGATGGACATGCTTGGAGGGAATAACGAGGCTGACAAGACTGTAGAGTTTGCCTTCAGCAAGGGCATCTGCTAACAAAGTGCTGCAGGTCAGACCTTTGGCTCTTCTTTTGACCCCTGGATAAGGTTTGAGAGAATCAAAGTAAATCTTAGTACAGCAGTTAAGAGATTAAAACAAGCAAATAGTTCATGTGAGCCAATAGGCCAAGTGGTCAAAGCAGCTGTGATCACTGGGAAGGGAGGCAAAAAACTTGGACCTTCTGGAAATACTATTGATAGATTAGTTGCCACTGGCCAACTAATCTTTGAATATGATAGGAAAAAAAGTGGGGAAACTTATTGAATCACTCTGAATAAATACTCCACAGAGGATAATGTATTCAGTGAATGTAATTTTTTCTTAAATGTGCTCAATGGCATATTAGACTTATCTCAAATGCATTTTGAATCATTAGTAGAATAATCTTGAAGAATGATTTTGAGATTATAACTGACTTGTACGTATTTATTACTGAGAATTCAAATTTGACATACCAGTGGTGTGACATTGTTTGCAGCATTTGCATAACAAAAGTTCTGAGTTGCCTACTTTAGCAAAAGTGAAAAATAGGTTAGTGATAGTAATAAAAAAAAGGAATAAAACAAAATATACGTTTCCATCAGCATTCCAGCCAAGCCAGCAGAATTTTATGCATAAATGTCTTGAAGAGTGAGAGCAGAGTGAGGAAAGTAGATCAGCCAGAATCAAATCTTATTAATGAACATGTAAAATTCCTCCTGTTGGTGAAGTGACACTCAAACATTTTATCACTCTCGCTTGTCCAGGCTGTAACCTGGACTGTCTGTATCTGCAAGTTGATTGGATGTTTTTTTCCTGTCCCTTTGCATTGTGTGTGCATGTTCTTTATTTTCATTTCCACATTTAGAGATACAGTATCATTTAAATTATTATAAAGATGATGGTTCAACAAAAGAATACTGTTTATCTTTAAACTCTGTTTGTCTTTTATCTCATCTGTCTCACATATATATATGAGACAGGAAAACCTCTCCTTAAGCCACATATTCTTGTAAACAACAAAAATAACAGCATGATGGAATGAACAGCATAGAATGCACAGTGCCATCAAACAGTTTTGTCCTTGCCCTGCTTGTTTGAGCTCTGCTGTGCTAATAAACAGATTATAATCATCGTGTCCTGCAAAGAATGTTTAAGTCAGCCCAGATCAACTCGTGCTGCAGCCAATCCAATGACTGACTAAAAGCTCTATGCAATTTAAAGGGAATAGATGACTTTTATCAAGTGTGACAAAGTGGCACATGTGTTGTTTTGTACCTCTTTGAGTACAAGTATATCTGAATTTGCCTTTCAGTGAGCAGAATGGTAGAACTTTTGCAGGTAGGATGTTTTTGCCATGTGTGACATGATCCACCTTCATGCTTACCGAAGATTTGCTTCACTGGGTTTCTTGTTCTCTGTGTTGGTTGGTTGTGGGTTTTTGTTATTGTTTTGCTTTGGGCTTTTTAAAATTTTTAATCAAAGCCCTGCATGTCAATGAACAACTGAGTTTGCTCAAGTAGGGATATTTTTTCTTTCTTTTTTTTTTCTTCCTTATATAATGTAGGAAACTTGCAGTTGGGATGCAAATTTGTGCACTGATATTTCTTTTTTTAAAAAATCTCTTCTGTTAAAAAGAAAAACTAAGTTGTATTTGCATAAAGAAAATCTTGAGATAACTTGAGTTCAACACTTTTCTGTCCATTACAAAATTCATCATATGCCAGAGTGAAAACAGCTGTTCTGAAGAGCTTGGGGGAGGGAGGAGGAACAGGAGGGTTTTCTGGGCAGTGCTGCTGTGGGAATAGCTGTCAAAATATATTGATTGTGTCTGTACTGCTGCTTTAAAGGATTGTTACTCCACAAAATCAATAACAATTGTTCATCAATCTTAATGAATCAAAGTGACAACTAAAAGTTTTAAGAGTTGGTGAGTTATAATTTAAAATTAGACCCAAATTAGTCTTTTGTATTTCTACATTATAGAATTTTTTTAAAAAAAACTCTTTCTTTAAGAAAAAGGCAACTTATTCAGTTTTATCTCATCAACTTTACCTAATTCAGTTTTGTGAATTTAGAAATATTACTGCATTTACTGTTTGTTAATTTGTCCAGTGTAGGATTTTTTCACTTGTTCTTTGTGGGTTTTGTGCAATGTTTTGTCAATGTTTAGCTGCACCTTTAACTGTTGAGTTAATGTGTGATAAATTGGTCCATTTTATACTGGTTTGCAGTAATTAAAATGAACTAATTGAGCTGCTCTGGTATTTGTACCAAGTACAATAGTATGTTAGTACTTAATAGCTTTACCACTCAGTTTTCATGATTGTACAGCTGTAATTGGACTTCTACATATACAGTTAAAGCATTTATTTTAATTACTTGTACTTTTAACAGCTTAACATTGTAACGACGAGTACAATTCCTCCTGCTGCCTGGCACTTGTTAATGATAGAAGTAAATAGGTACATGCTTTATACACATGAAACCACTGTGTCTTTTGCTGGTGCCACAAAACTGCCATTGGGGTGGCTTGGGTGCCTGTGTTGGGTGGGCTTGGTCACAGTGTGCTCTGTTTTCCTGAGTGACTCCTTCACTCAAAGCTTTCCCAATAGGAACCAGCTTAGTGAAGAGATGCAGTTTTAAGTCAGGAGTACACCTGGTTACATTTTTTTTCCATTCTGTTTTCTTGTGTTTGGTTGTGTGTGATTATCCTTGTGGCCCTGATTATCTTTGTGACCTCTCTGTGGTCATGGTCTCCAACTGCCTCCAGTGCTCCAGATGTGGTCTCAGGTTGCCACACCTCTGCCCATCCTCCCCTGGAGAAGAGGAGGCTCAGAGGTGACCTCATCACTGTCTAGAACTCCCTGAAGGGCAGTTCTAGCCAGGTGGGGGGCGGTCCCTTCTCCCAGGCACTCAGCAATAGGACAAGGGGGCACGGGGGGCTCAAGCTCTGCCAGGGGAAATTGAAGTTGGAGAGCAGAAAAAACTTCTTTGCAGAGAGAGTGCTCAGGGATTGGAATGGGCTGCCCAGAGAGGGGGTGGATTCCCCATCCCTGGAGGTTTTTCAACTGAGCTTGGCCGTGGCACTGAGTGCCATGATCTGGTAAAGGGACTGGAGTTGGACCAAGGGTTGGACTTGATGATCTCGGAGATCTTTTCCAACCCAATCGATTCTATGATTCAGCCTGGTGTTCCCTTGGCCTTCTGCCCTTCAGGCGCACTGATGGCTCATGTTTAACTTGTCTGCCAGGACTGCCGAGTCCCTTGGGAGCTGTTCCTTAGCCAGCAGTACTGCTGGGTGGGGTTCTGCCATGCCAGAGGTAGGGCATGGATCTTTTTTGGAACTTCAGGAGTTCCTGGCAGTTCATTTCTTCATTTCCTCTGCCAACATCCTCCCCTGTGTTGGCCACTGTCAGGCATTTGCAGTGCCCTCTGTGCTGTTGCTCGGGTTGTTAACAAAGCTGTTGAAGAGTTTTAGCTCATGTATTGATCCTGGGAGATGCCACTGGTGCCTGATTGGCAGCTGGGCCTGGTGCTGTTGTTTTACAACCCTTTGATTCTTCCAGTCTGGACAACCTTCAACCCCTTAGTCCACTTATCTAATCCAAAGCTCATAAATTTGGTTATGAGCAATTCTGTCACAAGTCTTTGTGGCATATTATTATTAAAATGTGACAGTGCTTCACTGTTTAACAACAACCACCAAAAAAAGTCTTTTGAGGATAAATTAAAATTTTAGAACCTAGTTACTTTTACCCAGGAAAGCAGCAAAAGTTCCTGTGTAGAAATCTCAGCTTTCTTAGCAAAGAAATGGGGTTTTTTGTGTGATTATATCTTTGTAAGGGGGGAAAAAGTGTCTTTGAAGTCTCTGTTGGAATCAATCTCCATAAAAATTTAATAAGTATGTCACCTTGATGTTTTAACTGTGTGGGATCAAATGAAAAGATGCAGGATGCGTAGTAGCTCAACAGGTTCTAATGTGTATCTTCCTGTATTATTGAGCCATTCCTCAATTTTGGGAAGGAAAGGGAAAAATAAATGTCACATATTTTTCAGGATCCAGCTGTGGTTTGTAAGCTGTTTCTGAACTGATAATTGAACATAGAAAGTGAGAAATGGGGTGGTTTTTTGCAGATGTTAAAAAAGGAGTGACATGACTGGTTTTATGCCAAGGTATTTTCCAGTTTTCAAGTGACCAGTGGCTTTAACATTCCTCCTTTGACCTGAGGTAGTTGCAGTTAGGCAGTTTTGGTGTTGCTTTTTTTTTGTTTGTTTGTTTGTTTGGGGTTTTTTGTTTTGTTTTGGTTTTTTGGTTTTTTTTATCAGCAAAGAAAACCCATAAAGTAATTTTTCCTGCAATATGCACGTGCAACAAAGGTGGTCTAATGTGTGTGAGAAGCATTTGATGGCAAGCTGTGTGAAATTCCTCCTGGCAAAATATCAGTTCCTTGCTCAGGAAGTTATTGGGAATCAAGGGGGATACAGGAAAATGTTTAATCAGGGAACAGGGTGAAAATTAGTGTTGGGAATAAGATTTCCTGTGTATTATTTAATTCTTTTCAAGTGTACTGAGTTAAAGGATTGGAGCAAAATGTGGTTTTGTTGGTTTGGGGCTTGTGAATGGCCTTAGACAAAGAGTAGTGTTTCTTTAACCACTAATTTTCTTTTTTTACTTACCACATCAAATGTGATAGAACCGCTATCTGAAAATTTTATCTGGGGATTTTAATAATTTACTATAATTGATTATTTCAGAAACTGTGATTTAACATTGTCCTGCTGTAAATAATGGTGAGCTTCAGTTTTGAGGGTAAATGACTAAATGAAGAGCAAAGTTTATGCTTTAAAATGTTTAGGGATATCTTAATTATTTCTTTTGGGTTTGATTTTTACTTTTCCTTCCCACTTCCCTTGTTTTATTACTGGCACAATGAAAACTCACTGGATCAGAATTCATATGTTCTGTGATTTGTTGGCTGTTCTGTTTTAAAATTTCCTTCCCCCCCCCCCAATATACCCTAGTGAAAATAAATCTCATAGCACTGAAAAATTGGCCAATACAAACTCTTCTGAAAATAAGAGCACACTTAAGCCTCAAATCTTTTTATGTGCTTATCAAAGTGAGTCACATCTGTTTAAAGGTGTGAAGCACATCCAAAGCTTTCATTAGGGCTTCAGGTCTCAAGGTATAATCTTTTCTGATTAGTAAGATTAAATGCCCATTGTCAAATGCTGATGAAGTGGAAAGAATACATTTCATACCACATAAAAGTCAGCTGAATGTGGTGAATTCCTCAGCAGATACTAAATCTGTGTCCACAGGGGATGAATTAATGGTTTCTCAGGCGCTCACAGCACTTCAGGTGCACTCTCACCTTCTCTCTGTGCCATGGATGGTGCTGGAAAGGTTTGCCAGAGCAGTTGACTCCAGTCTAAAGCCCCCATGCAAACTCAGCAGTCACTGCACTCCAGCCCTGCTCAGACACTCAGGGTTTTGCTTTTCCTGACTCACCAGGGCAAGGCTTCAGCTGGTGCTCTGCAGGGATGGAATCAAATGTCAGCAGTCACTTCCACACGTGTGTGTTCCTGTTGGGAACTGTATATTTATAAATACTAATTTCTCTCTGGTAAATAATTTTCAGTGTCTTGTCAGAACCTCTCTGACTGAAGAGCCTTTTCTCTGAAGGTTTGCAGTTGTGGTCCTGGGCCCTTATTCACATCCAAGTCTTCTACATGTGAATTTAAATCAGTCTGTAGGACTGGTGTCTTTATTTGTAAAATAATTTTGGATATTATCATCATCATATGATGTTAATTTTCTTTGAAGGTGTTTTATATTTGATCTCTGGAATGCTGTGAGCACGGGATACTTTTGTAGTTTTGGGTAGAAAGTCTTGATGAGAGTCAGGATGTTTGCTCTGTGGAAAGAAGATAAAGTACAAAACTGGGGCAGGCTTTGGGCACGAATACTTTAGAAATGCAAATTGAAAGTGAATAGATTTAATTTTCTTCTTACTTCTAAGTGACCATTCACAAAATAAAAACGTGGCTATGTTGCTCTTTTGTCTGGTTTTTCAATTGCCTGTTGTGAAAGAGAACGAATATGGAAGAGAAGTTAAACATGCCTTAGTGTGTTCTGCCTTTGAATCCATTGAAATATTAGTACATTGAAGATTACAACATGAACTCAATTACCACATTCTACCTCCACTGCAATTTTTCTCAATTTAGAGGCTGCTTATTCTATTAAAAGAGAAGACTTGAGCTAATGGTGATTGGTGATCTGCCCTACTGACTTTTTTTTTTTAACTGATTTAAATCAAATTCAATTGTGCCATTGAGGATATTATTTAATATCTATCAGTTCATTTATCCAATTTAGTCACAGAAAAGGATTCAGAATGCACATTTTCAATAATACAGAGAAAACTGAGGACAGAGTGGGTGAATTGCAAATGAGGGCTGAATATCTGCTCAGTTCAGTCAAACCTGGGAGACCCCCTGGGGGCTGGACCCCTCTCTCTGCACTGACAGACTCTTGGGGAGGTCCCTCATGCCATTTTGGTGGGTTCCAATTAATGACCCACCAAACAAGTCCCACCATGGTTTGGCAGTCAGATGTTCCAGGCAGTGCCTGTAAATGAGGCTCTGAGCTCTCTGCTCGGGTCCCACTACGTTTTTGCAACATCAGCTCTATGCTAAGCCACTGAAAACTATTTAATCTTTTTCCATCCCTTGTGTATTTGGGGTTTTTAGTATCAGAGCATCTTTAATTACCATTATTGAAGGTCTTTCAACTTTGAAAACTAGAAATGTATTTCATCAGAGACTACACCGTGGTAATTGGCATGTTGTTGCAATGTCTGCACAATGTTGTTCCTATTTCAGTCTCTTAGAGAAAAGGTTGTTTGCTGAGTTCCCCAGAAGTACAGAATTAATTCAAGCTAGGCTCTATTAAGTAATTCTTACTTGTGGAAATGAAATTTTAATTTTTCAAACTGTGACTAATTAAAGTCTGTTTTGTTCAGAAAGATAGATTTTGAGGTACACATCAGCATTGTTTCCCTTTATTTACATTAATCAGGTCAGTATAGCTGCCACAGCTTAGTTTTCTAATGTTAGGATGGGAAGGTACATAATTGTAAGTGTCAGTGCTAAAAGATTTTATAAAATTCATGTGAGTTTTTAAAGTTAAATGATGACTTGATGCTTTCACCAACCCACCTTTATTCAACTACAACCAGTATGGTGGTATAATGTGATGAAAAAGCATAAACCCCAAAAAAGGGGTGAGACAATCCTGAAGAGTCAACCTCAGAGTTCTTTTGTGTTTTTCAGGGACATTTCATGAGGTGTGATGTGGTGATTATTCCATGGGAGCAGTTAAATTGCAAGTACAGGCTGCTAATGAATCTTCTGCATTGACAATTTGCATTCTGAGGATGGTTAACCATTGGCACAGGCTGTTTACACAGGTTATGGACTTTATATTTTTGGAGGATTTTGGTAAACAACAGGACAAACTCATGAGCAAAGCAGTTCTTTTATGCCAAAAGAATGTTCTAAACCACAGTGAGACCAAAACAGTCAGAAAAAAATTCCTCCAAAGCAGCTTCTAATTATTTTCTTGAATATTAAATAATGACTTAAATAATAACTTCATTGAAATTTGTTTCATACTATTTCCAGGAAGTAATACTAGTCCTTAGAGTAAAATATGAGCTCTCAAACCTTAAAAAAAACCTTCCTGAACTTTGTTGAACCTGGCAGATGCCAGGAATGCTGGTTCAGACTTCATGTGCATGTGAAAGACCAAGTTTCACAGCTCTAAGCTGTACCAGGCTGCTGTTTTCACCTTGCTGAGTCCCTTCCATCGTGTTGTTTTGGTGGTCACATCACTGCTAAGCCTTCTCCTGCATCCAAGTTTCCCAGATCCATCCTGACGTTTTGGGACACTGGGGCCATACATTTTGTTTTAAAAAATAATAAGATTGTTTTATGTTTAACTCATACTTGTGAATTATGTTTTTGTAAATTTCTGGAATTAATTGCTTAGGAAAACTCTTTAGTAGTTGAGTGGACAGTCAAGACATCTATAATTGGATTTTTGGCATTGAGATGAAGAGCTTTCATGGGAGCAAGAAAGGTATACGAGGTGAATCTGTGCACAGACTTACTATATTCATTTGTTCCTAGTGCTGTTAAAATACTCAAGTCCCAAGGTATGAGTTATTTTGAATTATCCTATTAGATATAAGGTAGTACTGCTGGTAATTTGTTAACAATTCTTACTGTATGTGTTGCTGATATTCTGCATAAATCTCTAAATATTCTTGGCACCACCATGTCACCAGCTTTGCTGTTCTGGACATATTTCTTGGTTACTTCTGTGGTGTTAATTCCACTGTGAGATGCTTGGATGACCCTGTTCCCTTGAAAAATGTGCAGGGTCTTTGCTTTCTTTCCAAATACAGTGAATAATACACAGGCTTAATCCATTATCTCCTCAAAGTTTGTCATTGATGCATTTTAATATCTCATAACTTGGCTAATACATTAAGAAAGAAGATATATATGTTGACATGAACTATAAATGACTTTGGTATCGACCATCAGTCATTTTAATTAGCAAATCTCTAAGTACACTGGAATGAATTTGTTCAATTAGAAATTAATAGACGTACCTAGTCAGGGTATAATGTTAGTTTTGAAATACTAAACCTGGCACTATTACCAGATGCTAAAGACAAAATTAATTGGAACAGCTGGAGTAGAAATGGGATATTGTTAAATATGCTCCTGGTTTATCATCTTCTCTTTCACAAACGTTTTCTTTGAAGTGAGGTGGCAACGAAACTGGTCACGTACTGGATTTGGTTTGATCATTTATTTCTGCTGAATAATTACACAGTTAATTTTTATGACTAAAAGCCGGTAACCCAGGACATAATTAATGAAGCTTTAATTCACTAATTGTAAGCTGATCACTCACTGATGTATCCAACTATTGAATTTGCTTCCTAGAGGATGTTGTAATAGCAACACTGAAGCCACAATATTTTGCTGCCAGAACTGACAAATAGCAGAAGTTGTGTCAAAGGCTGCCTGTTCTCTCATTCCTCTGGTGAGGCACAACCTCTCCTGGAGGATTATTTCATGTCTGGTATTTTTAGTCTTTTATCTTTTTCTGAGACAAAAAATATCACCAATTGTAACCAGAGTTCTTATTTATTATGAAAATTGACTCAGCAAAGTCATCCATGGTTCTAAAGCCAACGAAGAACTGTTGTGAAAGACCAAACTAATAACCACCATCCAACTAAGAACGCCAAAACCAAACGCCGCCACGCCAAAACCAAACGCCGCCACGCCAAAACCAAACGCCGCCACGCCAAAACCAAACGCCGCCACGCCAAAACCAAACGCCGCCACGCCAACAAAAATCAGATATAGTTTGAGTTCCAACTTATGACTTAAGGTGAGAAAACTTTCCATTACTTGTTTGAGTTTTTCATTTGCACCTCAGGATAGTTTATACAGAAGTGCAAAACAAAAGAGGTTCCAGTTTTTCCCTGAGATCACTTTTCCTGTTGATTACCTCCCTTCTAGTACCACTTGTTTCAGAATCCATACTATGCAAATTAAAGGGTAGCAGAATATTTAACTTGTAGGTGTGGTGTCTTGGGTTGAGCTGGCAAAATGCCAATTGTCCAAGACAGTGAAAAGGGAAGAAAAGGGAGAGGAAAAAAACAATTCAAACTAGTTTATGCTGAAACTAACTACATGTATTTATACAGAAAAGAGAAAATTAAGAGAACTACAATATAATACACACTTGCACAAGTTACATATAACAAGAACCTCCCACTCCCCAATTAATACAAAATGTATTATTCTAGATTCATAAGCACTCTAAAAGACACTTAGCAAGAAACAGAAAGAATAACAACACAATATTTCTACTTTCCTGAACTCAAACAAAAGGCAAGGAGTGGCAACAGCAGGAGCAAGGCCTAACAGGGCAGAATAAAGGCAGCACGTCTTCTCTGTACCTCAGCCAAGGTGGAACTGGCCAAGCCACTCCCACACACTGGATTTTACTCCTATTGAGGTGATGTAATTTGGTATGGAATACAACAATACCAGTTAAAAGAAGTCAGCTGTTAGTTAGCCCAGCTCAAGTCAGCTGACAGTTCTAGGCCTGGTCTGAACTTTAAAGCCTAAATTTAGGCCTACCTGGCTAAACCTGTAACATGTGGTTTGCAAGTTGACTTTCAGTTGCTGCCTGGGAGATTTTAAGATAAATGCCTTAGAAATCGTGACTGGCACAGGAGAAGTTTCTAGGTTTGAAGTGTGCTTTATGTAATCACCACTGTTAAAACTCCAGCTGATTTCCATCTGGTTGGTTTGTTGGTGGGCAGTGTTGGACCCCGTGTTTGCTGCTGTCAGCATCGTCCTGCACACGGCCTGGGGAGCGGGGGGGGGTCACTGCCATCAGTGCACTTTCTGTGATGTTTCTGTCACCACTTTCTTTCACCAAGGTCTCCCTTTCTCTAGCAAAGAAAGATCTTTTAAACTTGTAACTCTGCTTATGACTCTTTCTTGCATTACTTTCTAATTTGTTGCTAATAATAACTGACTTGAAGTGCTTCGCCTCATCCTGGAAAGGTATGACAGTTAAATTTTCTGGGATTACCTCTTTTAACTAACTCAGATTTCTTGATTTAGACTGTTCAACTTAGAGATAAAGTGGCACATTCTCAGAAAGCCTGCAAGATAATGCCATGTTAGTTCAGTAATTTCAATTAGATGAATCATAGGCAATTGAATACTTCTATAATATTTTGGTTTTGCAAGAGAGAGAGGAGTTTCCTTTCATTTCCAGTCTGTCTCTTCAAAATACCCTTGACTGGTAACTGTGACCATTGGGCAGTTGCTGTATTGCACAAGTCAGTGAGAAAGATCTGGAAAGTGCAGGAATCTTTTTTATATTGTTAAAACCAGCATAGAAATCAAATTGCCGAGTTACCCTTTTGTATCTCTCTCATCCTTGCTGCAGGTCACTCACTGATGAGCTGCCTTCTTTTCATGTATGAGTGAATTTATCTTGATGGGATTTTTACCAAGTGACTTTTTCCCCTCCCAAAAGTCTCACTTCATGCCCTGTGCAGTTGTTCTAATGGAAATACATTCAGAAGAATTGTAGGCTGGCTCAGTGGAAGGAAAGGCCTGTAGGAATGACCAGTTTTATAATGAGGAGGGAGTTCATATTATGACATATATATGGCATATATAGAGATCAGAAGAATGATAACTAGAAGGAAGAGGTCCCATTTAAATGGAAATATGAGTTTGATTACTTTCCTAAAATACTCTTTCTGCATATTTTGATGTCTAAATCTTGTGATTTTTCTGCCTTTATCTGGGCTGATATATTTGATGATGCTGCTCATCAAATTTTCTGGGAAAATGCACCTTTCCTTTGTTGAAAAATAGAGCACTCAGGACATGGTTATGAAAAATCCTGATCTGAGAGTAATTGTGACCCCAGGCTGTGCCAACCATTGCTACAGTTGAGTTCATCAACACTCATCTTCAGTGGCCAGATCTAACTGAACTTTTTCCAGCATTCCAGAGTGTTGCAGCTGCATCAGGCTAGAACAGAATTGTATTGCTGCTATTAAAGTCTGTTTTAATAGAATCATTAGATTAAGTCATGGTGGGTTCCCATCCTGTTCTCTGCAACTGTTGCCCCTTCTCCTGGAAGTCTGCTGGGTTTGATGGACAGCATTATCCCCACCACCTCCTCAGGATTCCCTGCTGGGTTTCCAGTATGGACAGGAGTGGTGTGGCAGCTTGTTGGCTGTGGCCCCACCCCTATTTCAGGGATCCTGGGGATACCCAGGGAAGGCCCCTCTGTGGTTTGCTGTGCAGGCACAGTTGGCATGTTCTGCCAGGCTGGTGCATCCCCTGTGCTTCCCATAATGGGGAATTTCAGACTTGGATGGATTTTACTGAATGTTGGGAAGTTCATGGAGGGAGGGATCCAACTTAATGCCTAGTGTAGGAATAGTCTGGGTGCTGGTAGGTCAGGGGCTGCTGGGCTGTGCATCACCAGCTGTGGGAAAAGAGAGCAGAGACAGAATGCAAGAAATCAGAGATGAATATCCTAAATTTTGAATGTTAGAGACCTTTGCAGAATTTGGAGTCTTAACAGAGAAATCATGCAATTACCTTAGCAAAATGGAATAGAATAAGAAAGTTCCATGTTTAGCTTGCTTTTGGGATTCAGGCACACTGGAAGAAGGCAGAGGTCTTGCTTTGTCGTTGTTCCACAAGTTTCATTTGGATTGTCACCCAAAAATCAGCTTCGTGCTTATTTCGAATACTTCTGTTACTGACTCAGCTCACATCATGTAAATGCCTCAGATTCTGGTCAGACTCAAGTAAATGAAAGAAAGGGATTTCATCTTTCCTCACTGCATTACAGTTTGATTTAATATCTAGGAAACAAAGTAATGGCAACTTTAAAAAAAGCAAGTTTTTTTCATTCCTGCAGGAGGTCAGTACTAGGAAACTTGAGAAGGGTGGTGCTGGTGTGGGGGATTGAGAGGGAAGGGAGGGGAAAGGTTGAAATGCTTAGTTACAACAATCAGATGTGCATTATATAATGGTAAAACCAGCTTGCAGGGAGAGCCACTACTTTTGCTATTTTAAAAAGAATTTGTTTTAAGGGAGGCATCAAACTGTAAGCCAACAGAGAATACCAAGTGATGGTACTACCCCCAGAGGGACAGTACACAATACACAGTCTTGAGATATTTACCCATTATCATCATACCACATCATCTTGAAACAACAGATTTAAAACAAACTACTGCTGAGTTTTACAGGCAGCAGCAATGCACAGTAAGAGATTTCTCTGAGATTTGTATGTTCTGTCTCCTTTTGCAGTGCCAGGATTAGGGTATTTTTTAAGTTGACTTCATTGCAAACAGTGTTGAGAAATAATCATGAGATTTACCTGCCTAGACAGTCTATTTGCTTGTATTTCACCTAATGGTAATGAAAAATGAATGCTATTTTCCTTACTTGTCAAAACAAGTTATTTAACCCTGATGAATGGTGAGCATGGTAACGTAGGTAATATTTTTACTGCTGGTGATACGGAGTTGTAGAAATTCTAATTTACTGTGGAACTCCAGGACACAAATATAGTAAGGGGCAACTCTTATTTAATAGCAAAATTGTCTTTTACTTTGCAGGAGCTATTTGCACAGAGTTTGACATCTACAAGTAAATCCTGAAGCTATTAAAGATAGCATGAGTCTTGAAACTCAGTTTGAGGTGTGAGTTGACCCTGATTGTAAACAGTATGATGAGTCCTCTGTCGTTATAGAGCTGAACTCTCCCTTATGAGGGAATACAGCTGTAAATGAGCAGTGCCTGCTGTGCTGGGAATAGTCTGAGCTTGATAGATGGTTAACTTTGAGCCATATTCACAACTACTTACATGGCCTTGCTTTGAACCAAGACTCTGTTTATGTACTGGTTTCCCAAATGGCAGCGTTGTGTGATGCAGGTTTGTGAGTGAGCCAGTGGAGATGCAACCCAACCCTGCTCTGCTCTTCCATCAGTAAATTGAACTTCAGCATTTTTTCTTTTTTTTTCCTCATCAACAAGAAAAATATGTTCATTGAACGTATCCTGAAATACACCTCCATCACTCTGCACAGTTTACAGATAAAGGTGATGAAATTTGGCACAACTGGCATTCTTGCTAAGGTTGGAGGGTGATGAAAGCCTTGACATTTGGGCATTAAGCATATTAGTAGTCCTGGTTGCAAAATGTATTTTACCTCTTTTTCTCTCTGTTGGATTTTTTTTCTTATCAACCAGAACTAAACTGTCTACAAATATAAACTTAACTTACTCATCTAGAATTATGACCTTCTCAGGCTATTTTTGAGTGGGAATATAATAGCAGTGTTTAGATAGCAGTAAAACTTTTCTATTTGGCAGTCTATTTAAAGAATAAACAAGAAACATGAAGGATGAAGATATAAGAGCAGCCTGCCTTGTGCAGATCTTTGAAAGATTGACAGATACGGAGATAAAAGGGATTAAATGTATGAAAAATAAAAACTGTAAAGGATTAAAGTCATGGTATGGATTTAAGAATAAAAATACCCCTAAATTACAAGAGAAGAGGATGAAAGGTTTCAGGTATAAGATCAATATAACAATGAAAGCAATGGAAGTTGACAGGGAAAGGAAGGGAGGGTTGCAAGGAAAGATAAAAGCAGGAAATGAGGGTGGACCAAAGGGAAGAGGAAAAGGAAATCCAAGATCTATTCACAAAAAAAACCACCAATGCTTAGAAAGCTGATGTGTCCTAATGGATGCAATGTTGTTCACACAGTCAGTTGGGTTTGTGTGCTGGGTAATGTTTAATTATTTTATCTGGCTAATAAATAAAAGTAGCTTCAAGAAAGCATCTCTCCTTCCAGCATTGTGGAGATCAAAATGTTGACAGTCTGGGAGGTACCAAAGGGATAGTCAAACCTTGGTGTGTCTCCTTCAGTCTGGCTGCACATGGGATGGATCAAACAACCTGTGACATTTTTCTGTTGCCTCTGTGTGGCTTCACTGGGCAAAAAGTCCCACAACAAAGTGCTTTGAGGCTGCTGAGCTCTGCTGTTTTCGTGGATGTGGCTAATAGCCTGCTCTTTCAAGAGAAATAATTCTCAATCAACAAGTATATTGATAAATATCTACCTGGATGTAAATATTGTCCTGGTATCCTGTCCTTTTTCTCCTCTGGACCATAAGGAGTTCTGAACAGGTCAGGACTAGAGGGTCACTGTAGGTCCCTTTCAACTGAACTATTCTGTTGAACACGGTGCCCAGAGCAGATGAATCATTTTCAGCATCTCTAAAGTCTTCTCATAGCTTTTTTTTGTTGTTTATTCTAAGCATTCATTGTCTTTTGTTTCCTTCTCATTCTGTCTTACATCTGATTTGCTGTCCCAGTTTAAATGGAGATAATTATTTTTATAGTGGAAGAACATTTATCATCCTCTTGTTGTATTTGGAAAACATGTATTTAGGAGATCTAATATTTTTGTAATCCATGTTGGGGGATTTCATGAGCTTTGGTTACTTGTATCTGCATTCCTCATAGTTTTTAAATAAACTTTGCATTTGCTTAATTCCCTATACCCCCCAAAAAAACCCCCAAAACAAACAAAAAAAACCAAACAAAACCAACAACAACAAAAAAACAACACACCCACACCAAAACAAAACAGAAAAACCCCCAACAAACAGCACAAGCCAAACCAGAAAGGAGGGCAAGGATATTAAAACCAAGGATATTCACCCAGTTTAGTGTTCCAGGCAATTGTTTCCTCAGTTAGTCCAAGCTGTGGTGAATGTGTTGGTGCTGGGTTGACAGTTGGGCTTGATGATGTTGGGGGGGTTTTTTTCAACCTTAACAGCTTTCTGATTCTATAAGTTTGTTTACACTTGTGCTGAGCTTTATCAGGGATTTTTACCACACTGAAGAGTTTCTCAGCACAAAGCAATGTCACAGCTGTGGCTTATAGTGGTAAAACATTCGTGATCTGCAACTGTTTTTTTTTTTTTAAATCTGAGTATCTTTAGAAATAACTCTATCCATTAAATGATGTCTCATTGTCAAAGTTTAATGGCTTTGAGTTTACAAAGGTGGTGGGAATCTTTTGTACTGGCTTCACGGGCATGGAATTCTGTGCTTTAAGAGACTCTAGAGTATATTTGCAAGAGACTAGTTATACCTTCATGTATGTAGTTATCAGGGAACTGTCGTGGAAAGCTCTGGTTTCAATAATATGAGTTTTTAAAAGAAAACAACAGCTTTACAAGGGACAGTGGGAATTTAGTGTCACTAAAACTGTTAATAACTTGGTATTTTCCACAGCCATTCAAAACACTGTCGAAATTACAATGCAGTTTAGAAATAAATGCTGAGAGAAGAACTAGAAAGATTGAGATTTTTTTTTTTCTTTCTGCAAAGTATAGCACTAAAATGAGCTATTGCCAAAAGAAGATGAAGAAAATGCCCAGGTAACTGCAGTTCAGCTTCACATGAAAATGGCAGCAATCAGGGGAATGTGGGATTTTGTTTGTAAAGTTGCTAACAGAAATAAATGGCTCAATTCCTATGCATGGAAAAGCAGTTACTGGAAATGGCTCTTGATTACAATGGCCCCAAATGCATGAACCAAACAATTGGCCTTTTACGAGCAAGGGTAGTCCTGGCATGCAATACTATCATCACAAGTGGTGTGATGGTGGGCAGGTTTTTAAGAGACTTGAACAGCTTAGAAAAAGCTTGTTTGAAGTTTCTAGTTCAATTTGCAGTTAATACAAAACTTGTACGAGTTACACGGAGTTCACAAGAGCAGGCGAAGCAAACACCTTTTATAAATAGGTAGAGTGAGCCCAAAGACTTAAATTTTAGTGAATATTTTCTCTAAACAAGCATTTAAAAATGCTCTTTCATCTTACTGCTATGGTTTTACCTGTTTGCTGCATGTTTTTCTATATTCTGCCTGTGAATGTGCACATTTTTCCCCATTTGCTTTTTGTTCTGCTTGTGGGTTTTTCCTGTTGCCTTAAATGTCTTTTCCCCACCTCTCCTTTACTGAAGTCGTGATTGCAATGCCTTGAATTCTGGGCAGGGGTGGACACACTTATGGAAAGGCACTCATAAACCTCCCACACGTACCCCTTGAGACTGATTAATTTTTATCTTGTCCTTTCTACTCGTTATTTATGCTTATTCTTTCATGTCTAACTGCAAAAGCTCCCAGTAAGTGCCCCAACCTCTGCTGGGGCTCTGTTTTGTGGGGAGAGCAGCTTCTCTTGGAATCTTGCATATCCCAAGTCCTTCACCACTTTCTGGAAGAATGTTTGAATCTTTCTTTTTTTTTTGGTGTAGAAAGACTTTATGGGAATAAATCATATTTTTTAGTCTCTTTTCCACACACATCAGTGTAAGCACAAGATGACTGTTCCGTTAGGTCGTGTGTCATGGGAGAAATAGCAGGGAACTGAATTGTTGAACATAACTTGGAATAAACAGACAGAAAAGAGCCTTTCTGATCTGCTGAGGGAAACCTGACTGCAGCACTTGCTCTGGAAGATTTAAAACAGTTACTTCAGCCTGGGAACTGGGTGTGCTCCTGAGCTCTTGGGCCATGGCACAGGGGATGGCCAAAGGGGTGCAGCAAACCCAGAGAAAGAGAAGAACACAAATACCTGGTTTCTGTGGCTGAGTTGTTCTGAAAGGTATTCTTAATATCATTATTTTGTGCTTTTTGTGAAAGAAAAAGGACATGGAATCTACTTTCAGCAATCAAAATACCTTGGAGGTGGAAACTAAGGCTTATGAAAGAAAGAAAGAAGTGGTTTGAATTGTGGGAATTCACTTCTTCCACGTTCTCAAGAGCTGTGTCACCAATGTCAGGGTGAATTCGCACTGCAATGTTTTTCTGCTGTCTCTTCACAAACTCAGTCTGAAAGGAAGCCAGTTCAGAGAAAATTATTTCTAATTACAGAGAGATATACAATTTTAGAGTGGGGCATGGGGATTTGACCATGTGACATCCATTAATGTTAATGGAACTCATGCAGCTAAATCACTCTTCACTTTTATGAAAAAGGTGTCCTAGAGAGTTTACATAAAGACAAAGTTGTCTGTCACACAGCTGGACTATAAATCATTGTTACTCTGTATACAAGGAACATAGCAGGAGAGAGGAACAATTTAGCAGAGTGACTTTTATTTTTTTTTATGGTGGAAAGACACTTTTTATGTATTTGAAGGCTGTAATTTTTCAAATTTTTTTGTAATTAGCAATCTAAGGATATTAATAATTTGGAGAAGTCATGCTGTTGTTCCTCATGTCAGAGAGTGATATACTCAGCATCTCTGTAGTGGTTGTGATTCTGAGGAAAGTGGTTAAACAGCATTCTGCTTGATACAGGGGTTTGCAGCTCCTGGCCTAACATGATTCTTCTATTCCCATTGTGTGCCTCTAATGGCTTTTCTTCCCACAGTGTTATGGAAAATGAGAATTTAAAGCCAGTAGTTGTTACAGGATAGAGTAGGGTAAATCTCAGTCTCAGAAAGCCTATACACAGCAGTTACAAATTAGCTTAAATTGGGAGTTTTTAGTGCAAATATTATCCAGAAAACCCCATGGTTTTTGTCAGCTTTGGTGTGTCTCCAGCAGGTGAAACCATTAGCCTTTAGAAAGCTTTGCTGAGTAAGTTACTGTTCCATTAAGGCATGTCTGGAGAATGAAGGGCTGAATTCCAACACAGAGTGTGCTCAGAAGCCCCTCAGGAACTTCTCTTATGCAAAGATGTGCAAGGAAATGCTTGAAATTTTCAGCTGTGGGACATGGATTTTTGTCATGGTCTATGTTGGAGAATGATTATTATCCTGTGAATGTACTTTTTGTCTTCCAACCTGATGGTCAACTCATTGTACAAATTCCCAGGTGGCTGTTTTGGACGCCCAGAGCTCCCTTAGAGCTGAGGCCCAGGTGTCGATGCTGCCTGGGCTGAAGCAGAGATCTGTGTATCTTCAACAGTAGCTGGGTTGGGCTTTGTATGACTTTATTTGGAGACCTTTCATCACAATATGCACTGCTGGGATTTTTGAAGGAAAATTTCCAAATCACACTTTTTTGGAAGGATTTCTTCCCCCTATTCCTCATTTGGTTTGGGGATAAAAAACCCAGAACAACAACAAATCCACCCCCAAATAGCTAAAAAAAATACCAGAAACACAGCCAGATCTGGATGAAGAATTCTATCCCGTTAATTCCTAGTTCACAGATCTTTGTTTTTTTGTAGTAGAATATCTATATCTCAGGGGCATTATTGATAAAACTTAAAAAAAAAAAACGGCCAAACAAACATAAATGCCTCAACAAACCAGACCACCATAAGAGCCTACTGATGACCCTAACCCAGAGGTTTTTGTATGGCTTTCAGGATTCCCTTGGTGCCATAAGCTCAAGTCTCTCAGCTAAGCAGGAAGACTTCTGGCTGTCTCACTCCTGGGCTGTTGTGTTGCCATGAGTTGGAAAGACAGTCCCGCTGATCACGTTCTCTAATACGTGTAAATACAGTGATTTACATCATGGTTTATTCCCCACGAAAACAGGACTTGCGGGGCTTCATAAGGGTTCCTTCAACAATAATAATGTTGATAACTCATAAGGTCTGCTGACCTTAAGAGGTTTGAACTGGGCGAGGATTTGGCACCTGGTGATTCTGTAGCCTCTAATCCTGTTCTGGGTCACACAGTGGGCTTTGATCCCAGGTTGTGTTCTGGGCTGAGGTGAGACACTGAATGGCAGTGATGTTTGCATTCAGCCTGACGTCTTTGGCTTCCATGGATTTCCTTTAGCCAGCGTGGTGCAACACACCTGCTTGGGGTTATCTTCCTCTGAAGTGGGGGATTGCTCTGGTCAACGCTTTGTTCAGAGGTGTTTTCCATAGCTAACTCCAGTATTTCTGTAATTTAATTATAAATGCAATCCTTAAAACTTACTTTCAAACCCAGTGTCAAAGTCGATTTTTTTGTTGAAAGTCCTGCTGTTGCCTCTCCTGGTTAGCAAGTTAAACAGATTAAGTCACTGAGAGGTGGTGTTTATTATGCCAGTTCCATTCTTTCATTCTGATTTTGTTATTGTTTAAATAAACAGTTGTTACCTTGTCTTTGCACAAAAGCATTGTGGAGGTGAGTTATGTGGCCTCTGGAAGGAAAGGAGGAAGCGAAAGGGGAATGGGACATAAACAAGGATGTTGAATTTTTGATTCTGCTTAAGCAGCATCCATTACTGCAGATCACCAAACAGATGAGAAAGTTTATTTCATGAATTACTTCCAGCAAACTTAAACTATTGAGTACTTAGTATAAAAATAGCGATGCTAAAATTACAAATTTCAGTATAATAAAAGCTCTTTCCTTGGGAGATAATTGATTACAAAAAGCAGATGAAAGTAGTTCTTTAACATCTCATTAGAATTCTCCCTATTCATGCTAAGTCTGAATATCTAAAGTAATTACTTTAAATGCCTCTTTCTTTTTATTCCTTTTTATTTTATTATTACTTTATTACTGTCACTTTGTTACCATTATTCATTTTTACTATTTTTTATTATTTAAAATTACATTTACAAAGGAGTGCTCTGATTTTTATTTCTTTTAGGAACTAAGGTTTTCTTTTGCTCTGAATGGAGGAAGCTGGAGACAGAAAATTAGAGAGAATTAATAAATAGATGATCAAAACAACAAATAAATTCTACAGGTTTTGTAACTTGGATCAGAGCCAAGAATCCCATGGTTTTATTCATCCTTGGCTGAGCAAGCTGCAAGAGAGCCCATGCTGAGAACAGCAGCACGTACAGCAGAGGCTGTAAGGCAGAGGCACAGTTAATTAGAATTCCTGTAGGCTTTATCAACAGGTCTGCAAAATACAATCATTAAGATTTGACTGTGAAAACATGTGACTGATGTTTTTGAGACGAGAAAAACTAGCTTAAATTACCCAGTTGAAAAGTATCACTTAAAATCTTTTTTTATACATAGCTGGATGTAGAATGCATTTACTACTCTGGTGATTTTTTTGTAGTTGCTGCAATCAAAGCTAGCAGTAATTTAATTTCTCAATAAACTGTACAATATGGGCATTTCTGCAGGCTGGCACTCAAATGAAACTAGGCTGGAAAAAAATACTTTATCTTGATAGAGCCAAAATATGTGTATTTACCTGAAAGGTGTGGTTTGAGGTAGGAAAATGGCTGTATGCAGTAGATTTGCATAAAGACTGCCTGGTATTTATGGCTGGGAAATGTTCTGGGAGCTGCAGTTAATTGAGTCAGCTTTTCTCCAGCGAAATTGCCAGTGGTGGGCAAAGCCCAGTAACAACTGAGGATGTAATTTGGAAGGAGGGAATTGAGGGGTGGGCTTGTCATTCCACCTGTAAATTATCCTGTTGCAAAGAAGGATGGAAAAAATCCCCTGACTGACAGGCTGATGTGTCAGTGCCTTTATTAAAATATTCCTTACAGATGAGCATGAGGGTCTGGTTTTAACCTGCAAAGTATGTTTAAAGGGCTCTGCTGTGTAGTGGTGATGGTGTCTGAGGGTGGGAGAGGGGGGAGATGAGGGGGGAGAAAGTGAGGGCTCTTAAGAGGTGGATTTTTTTTTCTTTTGTTTTTCTCCTGGGAGATGTGTTTGGGTTTTTTGTTGTTGTTGTGGGTTTTTTTATTATTATTTTTATTTTTGCTGCCTGTGTTTTTGCTGGGCTCTCTCTTGCATTGCCATCCTCACCAGCAGCGTTGGTGAGGGCACAGCCCCTGCAGGCTCCCACCTGTCTGGAAAACATCGCACTGACTGCAGCAGGAGCTGAGGAACTGCTGCTGAGCCTCCTTTATGTGGAGCACCAGATACAACACTGGCCTCAAAAATGTGGCAATGCTTTGGGGTTTGTTTTGACAGAATTAATGTATGACAACACTGAGAACTCTGAGAGAAACTGTTTCCCTGCCTTTACATTTTTGTAGTAGCTGAGGATAAAAGGGGGGAGCGAGTGTCATTAGGCAGTGATTGCCAAAATAGTGACACAGCGGTGGTAGTAGATGAACACACCATTTTTTGAGTGAGTTCTCCTGATTTTTTAAAATTATTTATTTGAAAAGAATCCCTTATCTACTTACTGTTGCAGAACCCCATGTGTGTGTTTGGGATTCTGCATGTGAAGAAGAGGTAACTTGAAAGGCGCTTTACTCACACCACAGCACGTTTTCATCGTGTGTGAGAACCCACTGGATTTTTTTATTTGATTTCTTTGGTAATTCTTGCTGTACTCTGCTGAAGCAGCCGTATCAGGAGGGATATTAAAGAAAGCCTTCTCCGGGGGGGATCCTTCTCTCCGTGTGCCAGGGGGGACGTGCCCGTCCTGCCCCCTGTGTGCCCGCCTGTGCTGTGCCCGCAGCGCTGGAGCCGCAGCTCCATCTGCTGGGCACAGGCACGAAGCAAACTCCCCGTGTCCACAGCCGCTTCCTCTTTTTCTTTTTCTTTCTTTCTTTTTTTTTTTTTTTAATCTGGTATTATTAAAATTGTAAATTATTTTTACAGCGGTTGTTTCACAGTGTGTTTGCAGACTGGCTCTCCAGTAGAGTTTGGCTACATAAGGTTTATAACTCTGCCATCAGGAGAGAAGTAAAAGAACATTTCATCTCTACACCTTTTAAAATGCTCAACTTTTCCTCCCTGGGGTAAAATTTAGCTGTACCTTAGAGTGGTTTTGTATTTAGTCATAAACTACAACTGAATTGTTTTTATGTTGCAGTTCTCTCTGTTTTTATTTTCCCTGATAATATAAAATGCGTGCAGTATTTTAGAGAAACTTTATCTTGAAATAAAAGTAATTAAATCCCAATGAGACTTCCCATTCAGTGTATGTAGCAGCCTGTCTTTCAGTGACTTCTCTGTGCCCTGGGAGCAGCAGGTGTTCAGAGCAGCTTCTAGAGGGACTTCTGTGAAACACGACCTAAAAATATGAAGGAAAATCATCTCCAGTGTTATGGATTTCTCACTGAAAAAAAACCCAAGTTGCAGTGTCAGTGTAATTCAGTAATTTTCTTTTCTGTTACTCCACTCATAATTTAGTGTATGGAGGATTTTAGAAAGCTGTAGTTTTCAAAGCAGGTTTAACTTAATAGCTGCATGCTCTGCTCCAGAAAAATACGGCTGGTTGTTTTACTTGGAAGTAAAGGGCAAGAAGACATTTAACTTCTGTTTCACAGGAACACATTGAGAAAGATGAGTTAGGTTTCTTGGAATCCATGCACCCTGTTGTTTCCACCTTTATAAGGAGAAGTTTTTTATGGAATATCAGAAGCTACTAGGAGGAATGGTTCATGTATGGACTAAAATCATGAAAGAAATAGATTTTCTATACATAACTTGTATCAGAAACTAAGTTTTGTTGGTGGCTTTCTAAGTCTCAACTGGCAGGAACTCTGTTTTCATTGTACTTCCAGCACATACAGGGTATTTTCTATCTGGATACCATAGAAAACAAAGTTTTTGAAACAATGTGTTTGCAGAATATTAAACCTACTGTGATGTCAAAGCACCAGCTGGAAAATTGTCTGTAGCTATAAATACACAGTGAAGTCAAGCCTGGGTGACTTTGTGTATGAAGTGGACTGAGGTCTGACAAGTTAATTTTGAGGAATTATATCCTTGTGACACTTCACTGAGATTAAATGAATTTTGGCCACTTTTGTCCAGCTTGGTTAACATAAGTAATATGTTGTATATTCAGAGAACTAGGGCAGAATTCACTCCTCCCTCCTTGAGTCCCAGATGGATAAACACAAGGGAGCTGCATTAGTTGTGTTTAACAAGTGTGGCTTGGCAAAGCACCCACTGCTCTTGGTAGGCTTCCTCTGCATCAAAACTAATATTCTGCTGAATTATTTTTATGTATAATCCCTCTACAGGAGTGTGTCTGGCATCAGTGCTGCTGGAAATAAAATTGGAATTTTGATGGCTATCCTAGGACTTGTCTTTCCACTTGTGTGAAGTTCAGAGGTAATGTGGTTTAACAACAATAGTGTTCCCTTCCATGGTTCTGATTCTGGCTTTTAACATAAACTTGTGTGTAGGAAATTCTGCAAGCAAACACACAAACAAGAAGAGAAAAACGAGAACCAGTGCATGTAAGGAAGGGGGTAGATATGCTATAACTTCTATGTATGTAAATGGGATTATTTGAACCTGTACTTCTTTGAACTGTGTCTTTTTGAAGACTAGGTAGAAAATGTATGAAAGCAGATACTTGAGATCCACTTGGCAGATAAAAATAGCATTTAGAAAAGGTGTATTTCAGTGGAAGTGGTAAGAAATCCTATTTTGTAATGAGGAAAGAAACTGTTACAAGGTATGGGACAACTTAAATATCAGTCTTCCATGCTCAGCATCTCTCTCCTTCTCAGTGCTTTCTCTTCCCTCTAACAAGGTTCAGCCTTTAGTGGAACAGAAAACTTCTGAGAATGTTTGTTTAGCTTTGAAATCCTTCCCATTCACTTGACACAGCAAACATCAGACCAGTACGTGCTCTTAAGTATTAATAGATGAGGTAGATTTTTTTTTAAAATAAGTTTACAGTAAAATTTCAAGCACAAAAAGCTTTATAAATCACTTCAGAGCTCTCACCAAAGACTTGCAGCCTTCTTGGCTTATTTTACTCCTATATCACTAGAATAAGAATAATTTAGGAAATTTCAAATGGAAAGAGTGCTTTCCTTAAGGCATCCTTCTCACCCATTCTAAAACTCAATGAATGCACCACTGGTTTATGTTTGTTAAGAAGAATGGCTTTAATCAAGCAGTTGAGATTTTTTACATTCCTTTTGCACCTGGTAAAGTTGTATTTCATTGATATCTTTAAGTATAACAGAGTTCTTTGTCAGTGTTTTTGGTTTTTTTTTTATGTAACTCTGCAGTGGGTCCTCAGTATGTTGGATTTGATCTGGGTGGGATGTTACCAATCTTTCAATACTGTGATGTAAAACATAGAGCTGTTAAATTAATTTTATATGATAAAACCCCTTGATGACTGAGTAGTATACAAAAAAAAAATTCTGAAAACTTTCCCAAGTTGAAAACTCATTGAACTTTAGAAATACAGATGAAGACCTGTCACTGTTGGCTCTGTTCAAAGATCAGATTGTGCAAAGGAACTATTGACATCCCTCAGTTGGCGTCACAAACACCACAGCGTTTTGAGCCTCAGTTCCTCACAGCAATGAGTAATTAGTAATATCTCAGTAATGCAGCAAGCTTCCAACAGTAGCTCCAGGGTCTAAGAGTTAAATATGCCAACACAGTGCTCAGTGAGAAATAATACCCTCAAGTTAATGTCTCCTTAAAACAAATAAAAATCAGGGAGAGTTGTTATTTTTTAAGACTCTAAATTCCCATGGTGTGATGTGTACAGGATGCCTAAATGCTACTGTTAGGGAAGATTAAATAAAAAACACCAAAAAAACCCTGAAAAGCAAAATAACAAATAACTTATTTAAATGGTCTCCTTAATGATTTATGCTTTGCATTCATTGTATAAAAAGTCAAGTTCTTTTTAAATATTTTGATTTATTTGTAAGTAAATAGCATATTTCTAACTACTATGCAGCAGAAACAAATATCAGAGACAAAAAATACTCTGTAGAATGACAGTTCTTACACAGAATAGATTCCACATTTGTCCCACAAAGACAGCTTTTGCCTTGCAGTTAAAACAGTTCTACAACAGAAAAAATAAAAAAAAAAACGAAACAAAAAACCCAAACCAAAACAACAACAAAAAAACCCCAACCAAAGCCAAAACCAAACTCCCTCAAACAAAACAAAAACAAAAAAAAACCCCCAACCAACAAACTCGTACAAATTCCCATCCGCAAATTAAGCCCATTCATCATCTGGTGGTTTCATGGAAAGAGGTTTTCAAGAATTACTTTAAGTTCAGTAGTCTCGTTGGTAACATTTTTATTTCCTTCAGAACTTTGAATGAGACTAGGAAATGTCTGCTACCCTGTGGTTTGAGTGAAGCAGGGATTTCAAACACTTACAGCCTTGAATAATTGAAGACATTTTGATTTTATCAGATTTTTTATGAACTCGGATCTATGCCAGTGGTTGTTCAGGGGATAAATCCAACCTCTCTGAAGTACTTGTGAGAAATTTCCCAGAGGTTCCTGCTATAATGTTAGTATAGATTGTTGTTGGGATAAAGATATCAAACACCTGGAAGCTTCAAAAGAACCAAACCAGCATGTTTTTACTCTTTGTGTGCAGGTAAAGGTGTGTCTGTGTTTCTTAAAATAATATTACTATTAACACAGAAGGTATTAATTAATATTTTAGGATTAAATCCCCTACTAAGTGTTATATTCCTTCTATGCTAATTGCCAAAAGCACTGGATGGTGGTGACAGTACCTGCTTTTGATGTTTGGGTTTTGTGCTCTCAGCCTTGTTCATAAGGCTTTAATAGGCATTTATAGAAATAATGCAGGATGAGACCTGTAGACAATCTCTGCCTAAATAAAGCTGTAGCTACTGCAAACATAACTTCTTTCAGCACTAACAACATAAAAATGGTAGAGAAATCTGTTCATGTTTTGCATTCAGTTCTAGAAGGCTCATTTTTCCCTGCCCTGACCACCAAATTGAGATTTCCACAAGTGTAGAGATATTTTCCTCCCAAGGCTGACGATATGGAGCTGATGTTGGGAGCTTAAAGAGCCAAGGTTACCACCAACTGCACTGCTGAGTCCTTTCTTTTCTCGTTAAGTACCACTTTACAAGAAAATTTACACGCACCTCTGTTGGTTGTAATACTGTTTAATTTGATGATGCCTTTAAAATTTGTTCCCCAATGAATTCTTCAGAGACTGATTTGATTTGCCTCAGTGCTGAAAATCTGTTCCTCTCCTGCTTTCCAGTATGGATAGAAATAAAGCTGTCCAGTAACAGAGTTATGATGTTGGCTGTTGGTCTCCTTCCTTTTGAAGAACAGGAAAGGTTAAATCAGCTTCTGAAGATCTTCCATTGTCAATTTATCTGATTCTATTATAAAAGTTTTAAAATACTCTGCACATTAGTTATGAGAGATAGTGTTAAATTCTATGTTGTAAGCAAGTTCTTTCTGTTTGCATTATAAAAACACATAAATCAGTGATCAGGATTGAGGGACAGCTCCTGTAGATGTTTTTGTCCATGATTAAAGTCATGACTGATGCCTTGGACTAGAGACATCAAAATATAGTTTCTCCTTAGACAGTTTTCTTGAGATGAAGTTTGACAGTGGATGAGCCACTGGAAAACTACAGATCTGTGTTGTTTTTGTGGCATTTTGAAAGTTACCTGCTGTGTGACCGTAAGGTATCAGTAAAAGGCTGAAGCACAGAGTCCCCTGAGCACATGGAAATAGCTGTAGGTCAGCTGGCAGGAGCTGCTGGCTTGAGAATGATTTTGAATTAATGATATTTGTGAAAAGTATTCGTGTCACCAATTTACAGCCCCTTATGTTCTGACTCTTGGGTCCCTTAGAACTGATTAAATGGAAATAGGATTCCTATTTTACAGTCTGGCAGTAAGTCCATCATATTTTTAGAAGAAGATACACTTTCCAAGAGGCATTCACTGACTCAGGATTATACTGATTTTCTTAGCTGGCAATTTCAGATACTGTATAACGAGGAAGGGAGCAAGACACCATCATTCCCAAGCCACAACATTGGAGAGGAGATGAAAAGGCATTATACTGGCTTTAAATAGATTGAATTTTTGTGTGAAGTAAGTTGGAGCTTTCTTACTGAGTGGGTTTTCTGCAGTACCTCACCCAGATGCTCCTTTTCTATTCTGCAGCATCAGTAAAGTGACAGGACACAGCACTGGGAAAATGGGTTGTCTCATGTCTTTTAAGAGATAAGTCTGTAATAGTGGTACCCATCTCACTGCGTAATTTACTTCCAAACCCAACAGTTTTTAAAGAAATAAAAATTATGTTGTATTGGAAAATGGAAAGTCTTGATTTTAGACTCATTGGTAATGAGGAAAAATAATAATCATGATGAAATGGTTGATGTACTTATATTTATCCTCGTAAGAAACATATTTTAAATAAGAGAGAGCATGTCAGAATTAAGAAAAAAACTGAAGGCAGTTATTTGATTGTAGACCTGTCATTATAATAATGGTAGATATGCTTTATTTGGGCATTCATAAATACCATTAGGTTAAATATCTCAAGCAGATTGTCACCTCAGACATGAAGGAGACATTGGGTTGATCAAACAGCTGCCCCTGTGGCTCAGCCACCAACTTACACTTATGGAGAGGCATTTAAATTTTATTTCAGAAACCAGCTGTGGGTTTGGTTTTTTACTACATTGTTCTGAGTAATGATGTTCAATAAACACAGGCTTGAATTTGGTGTATTTAACTTAATATCTCCACGAGTCGAGCTGTAATTGGTGACCAGTTTCAAGGGAAATGACACTTTCCTGCACAGGGCAGAATGTTTGTCTGTGTTATAAAATAAGAATCAAGCTTGAATGAGCAGCTCTTAGTCCCCCCAGCAATGTTAGGCTTTTCATCCTGTATGTCTGAAGAGTTCTCTTTGGTATTTAATTAAAGTCTTTTAGTGTGTTTTGTTATATGATTAATGCTGATGTCACTGATGACTATAAAGATTATTATTTTGCTTTTATCACTCAGAAATTGAGTTTTGTGTGTAATTTACTGCCCCACCTTTTATTATATAAAATAGATCAAGGGAAGCTTCCATTAATCTTGTTCTTTTTGCTAGAGTTTTTACAGAGTGAGTAGCCATCAGTGGAGGCAGGGCATTAAAAAGAGCAATGACAAAGAAAATTTCACTTGCTCAGTAACTTACTTACAAAGTGTGTTTGGAATTGGGAAGAAATCAGTCCTCTACTGCCAGTTTAACACTGAGGAATTGGTCAAGTATTTAATTACAGTATGACTGGTAATACACATAACTTTGATTCTGCTACTTTTTTGCTATTCCCTGTGTCTTCACAGCCGCTATTTAATAAACAGCAGTGGCTTGGTCTGGTTTATGAAGCAGATGCTGCCCTGTTTGGGTGCCATCAAAACTGAAGGGGAACTTTACCCATTCCTTTTAAAACTAGAATTCTTTTAATGACTTAGCACTAAAAAACTTAACCAGGTATGCCTGCCCAGCACAGTAATGATTTTTAAAGACTCTTTGCTCACTACATAGTGCAGAGGAGTCTTAAGTCTATAGGGTTAATTTTAATTACCAACTTTGAAGCTTTCTATAGTCATAAATGTCTGCATTTTCCTTTCCCAGCATATTTAACAAACTACTTAAACTGTGTTTCTAAGTTGATTTATTTGCTTGCCTTGTTCAAAGAGTAGTTGCTCTACATTTGAATCCTAATATACATTTTCATGGTTTCTCGGTAAGCAACATATCATTAAATAAGTTTGCACATTAATTATGTTTATATATTCAATTAATAAAATGTATATTTAGCTGATTTTAATGCTCCATCTCCAGCTGCTGATACTTTGAAGTAGTCTCAGCTGCAGCTGGTGGTTCCCCCCAGGCATAAGCAAAANGAAAACGCAGGTTAATGGGTTGACAGCAAGTCTCATTCAAAGGCAGGAATGTTAAACTTCAAGGATTAACTTACTGGCGTGGTCATCCCCTTCCTGTGAGCCCCTTAGGTCAGTTTGCTTCCCTTCTCCCTCTTGCTGTCTTAAGTTTTCTGATTGAATACATGAACTTCAGGTGACTGAAGAACATTAATCCTCTCTGTTGTTTCCAATATGACTTCATTGCAACCTAATGCCTTTTGAATTTGTCTTTCCTTTATCAAGTGAACTGTATCACACTAGGCAAAATTTCATTTTGTTTGAGTCATTCTCAGTGGCAATTTATTTATCATTTTTTTTTTATCCAAGCAACACATTGCAAATATTTGTGGGTTTTCCTAGTGGCTGGACTAGTATTTTTATGACAAAGTTACAAAGCACAGTGTAGTTCTGATGGTTTCCCATTGCCCTCTAAGTAAGAGGCCAAGGGAACCCCAGTTCATGTATTTTCCTGATTATGAATCCTTGTGCAGATTGAACCAATTGCATGCAGAATTCTTGTAGTTACTCCAAAGAAAATAGTTAATTTTTGTGGAATTTTTGAGAGGAAGAGACATCCTGAACTCAAATAAAGGATTTAGCAGAAGACTTTACTTCTGCTGGCTGAATGTTTTCTGCAGCCTGTGTGCACAGCAGGCTTGCTGCTCACTGGGGGTGAATGGCTGTAAAAATCAAGGCTCCTTAACTCAGTGTGGGACCAGCAGGAGACCTAAGGAAGGAGTAAGAAAGTGAGGCATGAATTGAGTGGCAAAGCCTGAATTAATCAATCTTTCTGTAGAAGCAAATCTCTTCATGTCTCCAAAAGAGAAGGAAGCTATTTAAAGACCTTAAAATAATGTGATCTCTGGAATGGATAGTAAATTCACAGGAGAAGAATCGATTAAAATCTAACATCAGAAAAAAATACTGATTGCAGTTGACTGGCTACCTTTGACCTAAAAAAAAGACTAAGCCAATATTTATGCACTTCTCCAACAGCTCTCATTGCTGATCACAATTGCATTGACCAGTTGTGGTGCTCATTATGTTCAGAATATAAATCTTGATCAGCACCTTAATTTACCTGTTTATTATTTTTCCAGCTGAGGTACATTATCCTAATCACATATTGCAAATCTCCCGTTCCAAGCTGGTTTGCAGGAGGGAAGGAATTCCAGAGCATCGATCTTTCTTTAGCAACCAACTTTGACTCTCCATCAACCTGAGGCTTACACAAGTGGAAAATTGCTTCCTCCAAGCAGTTGAATTGCATTTTTGGTTAACATATTAGGATCCTGCAGTTTGTTACTGATGGAGCTCACAGATTATTCTAATAGCTTAGTGGTTTTCCCTATAAGAATAGACAATGTAGTCACAAATGGTGTACAAATAATTTTGAGAAGGCTGTGAAAAGGGGAAAAAAAAAGCCTTACAAATTGACTTTCTGAAACAACACACAACATTTTTATTGAAAGCAAGGCACGAACTGTTGGAATGGATATATTTAGGTTTAACATGGATAGCCCTAAAAAATGTTTTATGAGCTGCAGTAATTTATTTTTTTATATTGCTGGGCATTAACACTAAGATGCATTAGAGTACTATGGGAGTTGATATGTGTAAGGATGTGGCTAAACAGGGAAGAAATGGTTGCAGTCAATGCATAACTGTATGTGGGATCACACGATGAACTTGAATTAAATCAGAGTGATTTAATCTTACTGTTTATTAAGCAGATACTCAGTTGTGGGCTTGTTTTGTTGTTTTGTTTTTGTTTTTTTTTTTTTCCAGAAGTGTTTTATAGTGCTTCACTTTGTAATTGTATGCATTCTGTTGTACCTCATGTAAAATATTGTTCACAATATTTTCCTTTTTTAAAAGGAAAAAAATAGATATTTTGTAAAAGTTTATTTTATTTTCTTTCACAAAATGTTTTAATAGCATTAGAACACATTACTTGTTTTTTGATTTATAAAGCTCTAAAATAGTTAAAGCCTTTTATTCAGAAAGCTTTAAATGGCTTAGGACTTACTTTTAAGGCTGGATTACATGGCACCCTATTGAGAGAGCTGGGAAATGGAGCTGTGGCTTGCAGAGTTCTGTGTAATGCTTGGCTTGGCCCAGATGAGAGGAGGGGGAGGCCGAAAAGCAGAGCTCCCTCCTGGAGGGGTTTGATTTGGGGTTAGCAGGCACCAGCTGCTGCCTCCTTGGACACAGCTTGGTAGTTACAGCAAAAAAAGACCTTTTCCAGTCTAAAATGCATTCCTGTAACACTTACAATGCATTGTCCTGGGAGGGAGATGTGATGGAGGAGGCATTTCTGCACGGGCCAGTCTTGGAGAGTCTTTGTGCTGCCTGTCCTGCAAGGCTGGAACAGCCCCAGCTGGGGTCTGTGGGCAGTGCAATCCTTGGGGACACTGCCCAGGGCTGGCAGCAGAAGGAGAGGCTTTAACTGAGGAGTCACATCCTGGGCAGCCTGGCTGGGAATTAATCTAATTATATCTGGGCAGGACCAGGCAGGACATGGAGACACAGCAATGGGTCAGGCAAATTATGAAATCTAAAGAAAGCTCAAGGTGTGGAGGGAGAGTGAAAACTTTATTCAAGCTATCAGGATTCCTGTTGTTGCTCACATGCAGTAGAGATTATTCTGTGGGTTGGGGTTTAAACTGGGACTGTAACTACTAACATTTTTACAGACTTAATGAACAATAAGAAGCAAGCACAGCAGTCTCTGGAAAACCTCTCTGGGGTACATGGACTTGGAAAAACTTGTTTTACAAAGGGTTGTTTTGAACACAGACATCCAACAGACACAGAAGAATGTTTTTAAGTATTTTAAGTTAGAATTGAATTTGTTAGAAAATTTTCATGAAATATCTTGATCAAATCTCCCAATTCCAACTCTTGGTCTTCAGCAGGACTTTCTGCTAATGTGACAAGTTTATGAACTTCAGTCTAGAACCATCACAGTGCTGCAGGTGGATGTGGTAAAAATGGGAAGTGACTATACTAAATTATGTACCTCTTTGTCTCTCTGAAATAGTCCAAAGTGATGTACAAGAAATGTCTTCTGAATTTTACTTAGAGAAAACTTGCCAAAGGGATAAGTAAAGCAGTTATGAGAAGCAGGATGGTTTTACAAGGATTACTGTCTTGTTCACTGTGTCTGGTTCGGGACTAGTCCCACTGGACTCTCGTGGGTGCCTCTGGGTGCTGCTGTTATCCTTTTTGTGCTTAATCAGTGGGAAATTTACACTGAAAGCAGAATTCATTTGATTTAAATTATCTCTGTTATAAAGCAAGCCAGCTGTCTTTCCAAGAAGAGATGAAGAATTACAATTCTTCTTCTTCAGCAATAGGTGCATAGGATCAGGTTATAAGAATCTGATGCTGTGATACAAGATTAATTGCAGGAATGTTACAAGTTTAGGACTGGGGAAAGTGGCACTGTGGGGACCAGGGACATTTATCAAATAAAAACAACCAAACAAACCCCAACCCAGTCTGTTTACTTGATAGCTTGGATACTCTCTGAATGACTTGGATGGTAGTTTTGTCATCTCATGCAATCAAAGAAATATCCAGCAACACTTTCAATATCAGCTGGATCACTTATCAATTCAATATTTTCTGAATATTATTGAACACATTACAGAAATGAAATATATACTATCACTATTGCTATAGAAGTTATGGAATAAAATGTTAGTGCAGTAAGACAGAAGCAGACCTAAACCAGTCCTCTCAAATATAGCTGAAGTATGGTTAAAATCCAGCAAGGAATCAGAGCCTGTGCAGCTGAATGTGCTCTGAGTGTAACTGTACCCACTGAGAACACTCTGCTACCTGCAATGTAATCATGTTGTTCCTCCCTGACTCTTAGTACTCTATCTAGATTAGGCATAGCACTTCAATAAGGACTGCATAGTTATACTGAACACTTCTTGATTTCTGCTCTGAAAAGCTTGAGTTTTGTCATCATTATTAACTTAATGCCCATTATGACTGTAATTATGGCCACAGTCCCCAAGTACTTCATCTTTGCTGAATGCCTTTATTAAAACTTTGCTATTGCTTTGACAGTGTGCACAAATTGTGCTCAGGATTGCATAGACATGAGAGCCTAAAAATAATTTAGAAACCTTTAATCAGAGTATTGCTGAAGTTATATAAAATAGTGCCCTATTTTTGTTCTCAGCTGTGGCTAACCCACTGTACTGTGAAATAAAGACTAAAAAGGAGCTCTTAAGGTTTAATGCTAGAAAATGCACATTGAGACAAATCCTCAGGGTACCTTTATCAGGAGGGGTTAATACTGTTGGTTGATGAAGGTAACATCCTCCTAAATTATGATTTTTTTAAAGATCAGTATCACTACTACAGCTGGAATGTGTTTCTGAAAGCTGTGTCTTCAATTTTTTTAATGTTTTCTAATATCAACTATCAGATATTTCCAACTAAAAAGTCACTCTGGAGATATTCTTCTTTTCAAATCAGCAAAATTCAAGAGGCATAACAGTCTTCTGGGTGGTTTTAAAAGGCAAGGCACATAAAAATGATTGAGTTCTTGTTTTTATGATAAAACAAATTCAAAATTGAAGACTATTGTTTGTGTGTGGTTGGATTGTAGGCTGCAAACCAAAAGTCAGTTGTCAGGAGCCGTGAAAACATAAGTTATCTGAGAAGATGAACATGTGTGAGGTTATTGAAAGGATGAACAAAATGTTAAGGCATCTTCTGGAGTCAGATTTCTGTTCAGGCAGGGAAATCATTTCTCCCCCAGCTTTTGAACATGGCCTTCCAATCCCAGTCCTTCACTAATGAGCATGCTGCCACTGATGAGGTTTATTATGCTTGGAAAACACAAGGCAGGGGGATGTGCAGCCAATTAACCTTTAGATGGAGCTGTTTCTCCTTGGATGATGTGAAGGTTGCAAATAATGTACCTAAGAAGTTAAGTAAGAATGAACTGATTTGTGCTGCAGCTCAGTAACAGATTTTATTGTGTTGTAAATGCATGTTTATCATTGCCAAGGAAAGCGCAGTGTATACTGTTCATACCTGTTCAAATATCTCTTAAAAGAAAAACAGTGATAAGGAAAAGGGTATGTATACTAACATTTTGGAAAATATGCAATTATAATCTGTATAACTCAAGTTGGGAATAGTTTTGTGATACCAAAAAAATGTGAGTGCTGCATGTAAGATAATGTTACAATTAGTGAGCTGAGCTTCTGAGCATTTAAATATTTCCCTTGGAGATGAGGAAGTTCCTTTTCCTTGTGAGTGGCAGGGTTTTGGTGGGAGTGATTCTCCAAAGGGTAAAAGCTATTGTTTGTTTTCTGTCGTGATTAACACAGGCTTCTCTCATTAACAAGGCTTTCATGCTTTATCAGCATTAACTCCAGCATACCCAAAGCAATTCTGCTAGTTGGTCCTTGGGAAGTTGTCTAATTAAATTCTAATTAAATTCACTCTTTGAATTAAGTGCCACTTCAGAAGGATGTGTTCCCTGACATGTGTAGTTGGAGGTCTCTGCCCTGCTGCAGGATAAACATGTTGGAGTGCTCTCCAGATTCTGTGGTGCCCTCCAACAGCTCCTCAGCTGCTCCAGAGCTCCCAGTTCATGTGGCCTGCAGTGCTCTGGCTGTCAGGAAATGTGCATTTGGCAGCGGGCTCCATTAATTGTTCTGGCAGCACTAGCAGCCTGATTCTGTCTTTGTTGTACCCCTCTGAGTTGGGGGAAATCCCTGATTTGATGAGAGCGCAATCTTCCCACAGGGATGAAGTGTCTGGAGCTGACCTGCTGGCAAAGGAACAGCGTATTTAGCCCAAGGACATCTCCCTGTTCTGGAGCTGACCTGCTGGCCAAGGAACAGTGTATTTAGCCCAAGGACATCTCCCTGTTCTGGAGCTGACCTGCTGGCCAAGGAACAGCGTATTTAGCCCAAGGACATCTCCCTGTTCTGGAGCTGACCTGCTGGCCAAGGAACAGCGTATTTAGCCCAAGGACATCTCCCTGTCCTGGAGCTGACCTGCTGGCCAAGGAACAGCGTATTTAGCCCAAGGACATCTCCCTGTTTTCTCGTATAGCTTGAATTGTTAAGAGCAGAACTGACCTGCTGGGTACATTGTTCCACACAGGCCAATATTCAATCTCTAGCAGTGGTATATTAGGCTAATACTCTTTAGGGCAGTTGTGTGAGCCTAGTCACTTTTGGGTAGCCTTTCTCCTCATGGCCCTTGTGCATCCACACCTGACGTATTAGGGCTGTTAGATACACCTCTACCTCTTCACTTTCCTGTGTGCTTTGGCTGTGCAGGATCACACAAATACCAGCTCTGTGTTCAGATGATTGTGTTGCTTTCTTGAATTTGAAAGCATTGATTGTATATCCCCTTCAGCCTTTTCCTTCCCAGGTGGAAGAGATTTGTCATTTCTACCATTCCTTGCAAAAGCAACTGTGTTCCATCTCCTTGGAGCACTTTAGTTGCCTGTGTTTGCCATCACTGTATCCTCTTGAGGCAGAAGCCCGAAGTGCATCCTGTACCCACAATAAGGTGTACCCTGGTAATTATGTTTTTGCCTTTACTTGTAGGCAGTAACGTGCCACACAGTGACCTACCAGGTCAGGGGCTGGGGACTTTTCTGGGCTTGGTCTTTGCCTAAGCCACTTTTGAAATGTTCTCAACTGCTGTCTGGAGGTCAAGTGACCTGGTGTACATTTGAGATGAGCATTTCTGATAAAGGCTTGAGATTGGAGACTCACTGCCTGGCAGCCCACAGCCCTCAGTGGCACATGGGAAGCTTTTGTGTCATTACAAAACAATGTACCAAAAACCCCAAATCAAACAAAAAGCCTAACCTAAGCCATCTGTAGGAAATGCAGTTCTACATGATCCAGTTATTTCCATTTTTCATCTTGGAGACAGAATTATTCTTAAATGAAGACAGTGTAACCTCAAAGAAATAAGAAACTTGTAGTTGTTGGGCTAGGGACAGACACTGTGGAATGCAGTAAAACATTTTTAATGATTTAATTTAACCATTTTAAAAATAAATCATATTATTTAAAATTTAAAGGTGTTTTAAAAACATTGGGTTTCAGGTGACTGATTTTTTTTTTCAGCCTTGCTAAAGACTGTTTCTGGGAACAGCACATGCATTTGTAAGTGACTGTGACTCGTTCTTACAGAGAGCTTTTCTGCCTGGTGCTGTTCCTGCACCAGCTCTGTCTGGCCAGTGCAGCTGACATAGGCCCATTCTGTAGCCCTTTGGATACAGCAGAAAAAAGGCCACACAAGTAAAGCACTTATTAAAGTACCCAATTCTCTGCCTTTGCAAGTGTGTTTACAGAATCCCAGAATCCAGTTGGTTGGAAAATGAGAAGCAGATTTGTGGTACTCTTACTAATAGGAATTAAACAGGAATTAAAATCTTCAACTCTCTTCACTGATAATATAGAACTCCTGAGAAGCAGAATATTGTCCAATAACAATACAGAGGAGTTGTGTCCAATGAACCTAAACCTGCTCAATGCTCTTTGGAGATGTAGATGTGGGAGATGGTTCTGGCAACTCAAGCTAGTTTGAAATATGAGACACTGACTAAACCCTGTTTTCAGGTTAACTGCCAGTGTGCTCTGTCATTGCATATTCTTGCCTATATGTTATTAAGTCTTTCTTTGTTTAGCACCTGCTCCTCTCGACTTTTTGAAGACGTTCCACAACCTAATTCAAATACTCTCTCTGGCTTCTGGTAAGATCCCTGCAGGTTGTGATAAAGCTTTATTAGTTTCATTAGCCTTTCATTACGGAATAATCAGAATCATGCTAACAAATCCTCTTGTTATTGCTGTATAAATCTTGCATCGTAGCTCCTTGTTTCTTATTAGTGAGTAGCTGAATGTTCTGTAAGTGCAAGAGGTAAATAAATCATTGCTGGGTAAAGGCCTCTCAGGCTTCTATTTATTCCCAGCCAATCCTGAAACTCTTCCTCAAGCCTTTACTCATATTTATCTTCCATTAATGAAATAATTGAGTAGCTGCTTCACCTGTTGGCTGGCAGCATCCTCGAAGGCCCCCAGGAACTGTCTGGAACAGGATGTGCTGGGAAGAAGTGCTGCCTTTTAAAGCCCAACCTGTGAGTAAGAGGCAGAACTTCCCTTTTCTCTTAAATTTGTATGTGCTATGAAGAGAATATCCAAGATCTTCTTTAACAGAGGCATCTTATGTGGATTTTTCTTATTCTACACCTACACAGTGTTGTAATTAAAGAAATTACAGGGTGACAAGATGACTTCTAACCCTCTAAAATAGTTTGCCTTTTGATACAATAGCAATTTAGAACTACTTCAGAGCTGTGATCATTTGGAGAAAAAGCACAGAATCAGACTGAGATTTGTGACACAAGGGCAAGCTAAGTTCCAGTTAAAAGCACTCAATAACTTATTTTGTGATTTTTTCTTTTTTTGTATAAAAATGCAATTTCAGCAGCAACATTTTTTGTATAGTGATCTATGCAATGCACAACTTGCATAGGGTGTTAACTGCTGTGAAATTAATTACATTTCGTGCTCTGCTTCCACAGCCTAGTGCTCCAATCAGCATTCCTGCAGATTTCTTCTGATGTTGGATCACTTTTAGTAGGCTTTTAAAAAATACCTATGATTCTAGAGATGCCTCTCTGATAATTTATAACTTTGAATGGGAACATGGGTTTAACTTTGCACTTGTGCTCAAATTCTGATTTCTAGTCCTGAAACAGTGCCCTGAACAGCAGCAAGTTATCACAGAAGGATACAATTCCAGGGTGAAAGGGAACCTCAGGGAAAATCTAGTCCAACCTTTCTTGGCAAAAACGTAGTCCAGATAGGATAGCCCAGCATCCTGTCCAGCTGCATCTTGAGTATCCAGTGTTGGGGAATCCATCACTTCCCTGTGGGGATTATTCAATGGCTGATTGTTCTTGTCTAAAATTTTCTGTTTGTGTCTAGTTAAGATCTCCCAAGGAGTAACTTGTAGCCATTACTCTCCTTCTTTTCCATGTGACTCCTTGTAAAAAGGAGTCTCCATCTTCTTTGGAGCCACTCTTCATGTATTGGAACAGGGTCTTTTCTCAAGGCTGAGCAAACCCAGTTCTCCTCAGTCTTTCCCCACGTGGCAGGTTTTCCTCCCTGTAGTGCACTGCTACACCCCTACATTTACAGAACACAAGATTAAAGATTCGATGTCAATAGTAACTTTTATCTATTTTGAGCAAGACCTGAGCTGCTCAGGAATGCTGGATACAGACTCTTGTTCTCCTGCTCAGTGATGCTGACAGGTCATGCAGCTTTTATTTAATCTTGCAGGTAGTAATGTTGGGGGGGTTTGGTGTGTTGTTGTTGTTGTTTGGCTGGTTCTTTGTGGGGTTTATTTTTTTGTTTCTGGTAAAAAATAATATCCTCAAACAAAACAAAACCCAACAGTAAAACCCCTACATTTGAAAGGATGTGTGTATTTTTAATCAAAACAGATTTGTTTAGAGTACTTAAGAAGCTGTGAGCAGAATCCTTCTCTTTATTCTCAAGGTTATATTTTGGAAGGTTGTTCCTGTCTGGGGGGAGTGGGAGTTGGCAGGTACATTTTATTTTTTATTAATTGAAATTTCTGCAGTGTCCCCCCAGTTGTTGGTAGCTGTTCTCCCTTCCATCCTGCTCATTGTGGTACAGAGATAATTTAATGTGCATATGTTGCTCTGTGTGCCTGACATTACCATCCTGTTATTCTGCTACAAAGCAGCTCATTCTCTACTCTCTGCCACTTCAATTTGCCTTTGTGCTTTTTGCAATCAAGAAACACTGTTTATTGTATTTTAATACTCGTGCAGTTGAGCCTATTTGAAAAAAAGATGTGTGATTCTGTTTGTTAAAAAGGATTGATTGGCTGTTGCCTCAAGAGATTTCATTATTAAGATTTCTGGAATGCTTTTCATCAGCAAAACATTATTGCTGAATGGCAGTCCAAGCTGCTGCATGCAAAGTTCAGGGCTCAACCCACTTTATTTCAGAAGACAGCCTGATGTACTCAGATAGATGTTGTCACTAGTTCTGCATCTTTTGTGCAGGGATGAAATGCCTGGGGGCTGTTCATCAGCACCAGGAAGACACTGCTCTCCATTTCTGGGCCCCCTGTTGAGATGATGCAGTTGCAAGATTCTTATTGCAAAACTTCTTGTACTTTATTTCTCTTAAATGCCCTTCTCAGAGTGATGCACTTGTTTATTTGTAAATCCCTCTGTGTGTGTGCACATTCATAGTTTAATCCTCCTGTGATTCAGACACTGACCTACTCAAATCTTACTGCTCTCATGGGAAATAAAAGCTTTAATTGACTGACTGGGGTCTGTTCAGCTTTTGATAATTTTTTTGAGTTCTTGGATCACTTATTCTACTTCATGATGAGATGTATCTTAAAACTGAGGAGTAAGGTGGGGATGCAGAGTTGCTTCATATTATAAACAGGCTCTTGTTCAGCATAATCAGAAGGAAGATAATTTATATCAAAAATAAAAGGAAAAATTATAGACCAATAATTTTAATGATGTGAATTAAGAGATATTTGTCTTTATTTCTAGTTTTGATGTTTGGGTTTATTTGTATTAATGTATCATCTACCCTTTTCCACTCTAATTAATTTTTTTTTTAGTAGCATAAATATTTAGGAAGTTGGAAGGCTTGGCAAACAAATTACTGAGCTATATTACTCTGGAATTTGATTATATTGTTTTCTGCTTTCTTGAGCAAAAGGGATGAGGTAATAAAGGTGGACAGGGGAACTGTTTGGTTTGCACCAAGGCCTCCAAAGGGCTCGGGGCAGTTCCTCAGGTTTGAGTGCCTTAGTCAGGTAACAGTGACTGCTGCAGTGAGAGCATCAAAGGGCTCCCAGAGCTGAAATCCCAGCAAACATTGATCCTCCTGGCTTTTCCAACCCCCCAAAGTGACACACCTGGGCCTCTCCAGCTCCTGCCTTTTTGCTGGATGGCTGCACTCTAAAAACAGTGTTGCTTATGGAAACACATTTGCAATTCCACATTCCCTTCTACTTATACCCAGTAAAGTCAGGATTTATGGCTTAATTTTCTGCAGGGTGCAGGAGGAGACAGTAAAAGACTTTTGAGAAAAGAAATGAAGATAAAATAGGGAGATTTCAGCCCAAAGAGAATTCTCCCTTTCTGGTCTGCAGTGTGACTTCTTAGAGAGTAAAACATGTTCTAAAATATGTCATTTGTCAGTGATTCCATCACTCCTCATTGCTCCTTCTGGATAAAAAGAATCTAAAACAAGAAATTAAATACCTGAGTGTTAAAACTGGTCATTGACAGTTTTATTAATCAGCCATAGGATCTAATGAATATATGTTCTGGCTGGGAAATAGAAATTATATCAATTGCTGGGAAATAAAGAAGCTGGTCTGTGTACTGAGAACACCTTGTTGGTGGCCGTTGATCAAGTTTCAGTTGAATTATTGCATTTGTTATGGTTTGAGTACCTGCAAGGGAAGGCTCAAGATCACAAGAGGGATGACACTGCAAGAGCTGAGGCAGGGTTTAGATGCTGACATTTGTATACCTTTTATATTAAGTGCTAACATCAGTTAACCTTTCTCAAGAGTTTACTGTTCCCTGGCAAGAGGATGTTTTAGTGTGTCACTTTGCTGCACCCAGAGTAGATATTCTTTTACATTTCACCCCTTGTGGCTGCAGTGATCCATCTGACTGTAAAAGTATTCACTGCTGCAAAACTAAACTATTTTTGCAGCCTGTCAGTGTTAATAATTTGTTCCATTTTGTCATAAGAATAAATCTTACTTCAATGGGTTTGGTGAAAAGCTAAGTATAGCACAGGAGATGGAGAACTGGGGGCCAGGTAATGATACAGTGCTTTTCTCTGAAAAAGATTATTCCTGGGGAAGACTATGTACCTATTTGAGTGAATTTGTATAATCTTTTTTCTAACTATTTGACGTTCTTGAAGGTTCTGAAATTTTTCTTGCTTTTATGAAGGGATACGTGCATAGTGGGAGAAATCTAATTTTCTGGAGAAAATAAGATCATAATGGAAGTGCAGTGTATTCCTTCCTGAAGTTTTGTTTATTTTGGGCTGTTTTTCTTTGCCCAACAGTATTTATTTTAAATTCCATTGAAAAGTTTTGAGAAAAACATTAATTCTCCTTCATGTCACTTGAACAGTGATTCAGTCTTTTAGCAACTAATGCTTCAATAAAGTTTTAATTGTTTTGAAATTCTGGTTTAAATTGAAATTCAGGCAGGGAAAACCTTAATTCATAATAGAAGGAAATATTTTTCATCTTCAGATATGTTGCTTCACAGATTTTGCTGAGTTTTCTGTGTAATCTTCCATGGCTCTTTCATGGTACGCCTATGCAAAATGCTTGGGAGGTTTATTCATTACATTTAACTGATTATTTTCTTTTAATACAATGAAACAATCAGTGAGACTGTTGGGGGAAGAAAATTTGGAATTAGAAGAGATCTCTCTATCTTCCTCCTCATTTGTTTAGTCTTTAGGGGAACTCTGTATTCTTTCCCCCCTATTTTCTTTTTGCACTTATTCTTTCCTTCTGGGGTCCAACATCAGACACATTTAAGGAACTTTTCGAATGTCTGCCAGAGGTACTAAATTACTCTGGTGCTCCCACCAGAAGATATTATGGCAGCTTTTGGAGAATCAGCTGGAGAAGAGTCTGTTGCTGCAATTTTTTCCTGTGGGATGCCAGGATGATGGAATGTTCCAGGCGACCACATGGAGCTATAAGTAGTTTGTAGTCTGATAATTACAGTGCAGACTATTGAATGTACAAAGATATGGCATTTTACAAAGTCGAATTAAAGCCTGCACGACTGGGAACATTTGGTTTCACCTTCTATATTTTGAACTTATATTAAGAAAGATTCACAGAATGGCATATACTTGTCTGGAAATTTTTATCTACTGCTAAAGTTATATGACAACCAGTAGTGATTTGTTTTGTTTGTGTTTGGTGTTTTAACTGGCAAACAAACTGAAGTGTTTGAAGAAATAAATGTTGCATGCTCCTGGTTTCAAACCTTTCCACATAATGCATCAGAAATTGTTTATTTTATGGCTTGTCTGAAGCTTTTCTAGTTTAGCTATCCATATTTAATCAATATTTCCTGTGCAGATTTTCTTCTGTGTAGCAGGATAGACACACACACTTCCTTTCTGACTTTCTTGTAACTGCTCTGCTGCTCAAGTGTTTGGGGATCAACTAACCTTGAATACAGAGCAGTCTACCAACATTTTTCTCATAGATCATCTCACAAAGCCATTAATGTGAGATAGTTCCACTTCTTACTTGCTTTACAGGTATCTATGTTAAGTATTTTAAGAGAGTGTTATGTTAAGACTTTGTGTCAAATAGTCTCCAAATAATTAGGCCATACCTGTGAGATGCATTTGCTTCAGATTTTATTGTCTGGGACTCACGAGGTTACAGCTGCTGAACAACAAAACAGTCTCTCAAAGAGAAGCAAAGAGCCAAGTTCTTTGAAAATCAATGTTTTGAGTTCTCTTGAGGCTTATCCTTTGAAGTGTGCATTTAATTTACTACTTGTCTAGTGGTTAAGTTCCAGTCTGGCTCTTCTGAGCTAAGTGAGCTCAGCCTTGTGGCTCAGCAGGCACCTGCTCACACAGAGGCAGAGGCTGCTGGGAGTTCAGTAGTATTTGGGTTTTTTTGTTTTTTTTTTCCATGTGGTTTTCTGTTTTTCCTCCATTTCTTTCATTTCAGGCTTTTCATGTTAAAGCCTTTAGCAGTTTCAGAAATGTCTAGTTATGATCCTTTCATACCTCTTTGAGGATAGACACTGAACATACAATATTCAGTGTCCAGCACAGGACACTACTATGTCTCAAGACAAATATGCAAAGATAACTGGGAGGAGGTTTAAGCCATTTTGAAAGAAATACCTGTAGTTTGAATCAGCTGCAACCAGATGAGGCCCTCCAAGATGGAAGGTTGTGCTCTGCCTGCCTTAAAAACTGAACTTCATAATAAGATTTTACAGGACAGGAATGCTTCTAACAGCTTTTGTACATTTATTATGTAAACAGAAGGGAAGATTTAAGGTTGTCTTAGACTTTAGGTGATCCCCACCCAGAAAAAATGAAATGTCTGCTTGGTGGAATTCATCTTGGCTTTATGACACAGAAAAGGATGAGCAATATTCCCATTCAATCAAACATTTCCGAACAAAGTGTTTGTACTATATTCAGTTCTTGGAAATTATTTTCTTTTTTTCTTTGAGGTAGATGCCTTTGTATTTATTTTATTGCTTTTATTTTCTTTTGCTTTGTCTTCTGCTTAATATCAATTGAGTCTTAAGTCTTTTTGCCCAGCTCCTGTCATCTGTGTTTTATGACAGGAATGGAATGGAGCTCTTTTAATCAAAGTGGACCAGGTTATTGAGATGGGGACCTCTTAATAAAGTTGCAATTTTAGGGATGATCAAGTACCATAATAGAAATATTCATGTATCCATGAAGCCTAAAGTAATTATTTCAACCTTTAATGTAAAGTTACCAAATCTCCATGATTAGTCAGCTTCTGCATATATCCAATACTCATGGATTTTTGGTGGCTTGTTTTATGACACTGGATGGTACTAAACTCATGTTTTCTGGGAAGGTGTTCCAAATGTTTCCAAAAGACAGTCAGAGACCTTAACCAGATAGTGAGAGTGAAGGTGAAATAAGTCAACTCCTTTGGAAACAATGTCAGTTCCATTTATTTTCATTAAAAAACACTACAGAGATTTATAATCCCAAAGTATCCGTAATTTATAATGCTCACATTTGAAACTTTAATTATATCCTTGTTGAACCAAACACTGAGTTATTAATTATCAAACAGCAAAGGCTAATGTTTCATTCCTAAAATGAGCTTTATGTGTACACTGTGTCTTTCTATCTCAATTCTGTGCTGGAGGCACAAGGGGGTAGATGTGCAGGATACACAAATGGAGGTTGAACTCCATCTCTTTGCACCTGGTACATAATATCTGCCTTAGTATCTACATGCAACTGAAGCCATGTCCCTGCAGTGCTGCTACGTATATCTTAATGACAGAGGTGAGCCAAGTTTTACTTCAGAAGTGTTTCAGGAACTTTGAAAACTCCACACAAATGTCCATACTTGAACAAACAAGTGTAACCCTGTCTTGGGTTGAGCTGGCAAAACACCAAGTGACCAAGTACAGAGAAAAAGGGTTCCTTCTCTCCCCAACCAGCCAAGGGAAAAGGGAAGAAGAGGGAGAGGGGAAATAAAACTAAAACAGGGTTTATGCTGAAACTAACTATATGTATTTATACAGAACAGAGAAAATGAAAATAAAACTACTACATAACACATACTTACACAAGTTATGTATAACAAGAAATAACTTCCCACTCCCCAGTTAATACAAAGTAAAGTCTGTTACTCTAGATTTATAAGCACTTTAAAAGACACTTAGCAAGAAACAAAAAGAGTAACAACAAAATATTTCTACTTCTCTGAACTCAAACAAAAGGCAAGGAACGGCAACAGCAGGAGCAAGGCCTAACAGGGCAGAATAAAGGCAGCACGTCTTCTCTGTACCTCGGCCATGGCAGAACTAACTAAGCCACTCCTACACACACTGGGTTTTACTCCTTTTGAGATGATGTAATTTGGTATGGAATACAATATTATTGGCTAGAAGAAGTCAGCTAGCTCAGCTCAAGTCAGCTGACAATTCTAGGCTTGGTCTGAACTTCAAAGCCCAAATTTAGGCCCATCAGCCAAACCCATAACAAACCCATTGCCTTTACTCCTAATTTTTGAGGAGGTTAGAAGGTAATCTTCAGGATGTCTTAGTTCTGACCAGTAATCGCTAATTTATTCTCTTAGCAAGTAGTTTATTTAATAGTTATTACATTGCTTTGAGACTTTAATTTTTGCATGATAACTGTTTGTGACTCTCTTCCTATGTGACTTTTGAATGGCAAAAACTTCACCTGCCTTTTGTCTTTGGTTTGAAAACTTTAAGGAAAGTGTCTCTCTGACATGAATTTTATTTACTAATCACACCACGACAACTGTCACTCAATAATTCTATACATAAGCAATACTGAATGGCATAAGGGAGCCTTTGAATTGAAAAAATATAAAATTAAAGAAATGTTGCAGATGTAAACAATCTTCTTAACAATCAATTTAGTTCTTTATTTCAGGTATGCCTAATTTTTATATAATTCTGTAGACATGATATCACCCACCACCCTGTAAAGTGCCATATTCTTTTATTTGCTTTTTCTAAAAAAAAAAAAATTAAGCAAGCCACCACTGTCAATAGAACTGTCATTCTGTAGCATCAAACTTGGACCACAACATCTTAATGTCTGAACTGTGCACTCTTGGATCCATCCTCAGGAAGCCCAGATTTCATCCAAACGGTATAGGAGTGTAGGATATCATTTCTGGGGAGTTAAACATATGATTAGGATTTGTGATGGATTAGCCCTTCTGTGTTAGGTGTAGAAGGACAGAAAAAAGGGCATAGAATTAGAGTGGAGTGGACAGGCTGTGATATAAAACCTGATGTAGTAAAGCACCTTCACAATATTTTAACAAATTTGTTATGCTCTTAGACTAGTGCTTGCAGCCATTTAAGTGACATATCTTAATCTGTCCCTAAATCTTTATTTACTGTGTCACTGTACTATGACATGGATTATTTTCAGGCATTGTATTCAGTGTGACCTTTTCCTGAGGTGGATGGTCTACAGGATCACAGGCATTTTCTCATGGGTTTCATTTACATATTTGCAGCAAAGGCAATTATGTGTTATAAAATATGTATCTCTTTCCAACTTCTTTGATTCTTTACCTCTGTGATGTCCATCTCTGTTCCACTTCTGAGTTTCACCTCATTGCCCTTGGGCTTCTCCTCTCCTTCCTTTTCCTGCTGGAGTTCTGAGGGATTGTCTTGTTGTTGTGCCTGTGTTTTGTTCTTCTGTAGTGACCTCTGTTTCTTCTGCTGCTGAACTCAGTGTTTCCCTTTGCTCCTCCCCAGTGGGGTTAGTGCCCCATCTCCTGCCTCTCCTCTGACTCCATTCTTTCCCTGCTGCTGAGCACAAAAAAGTTTGGAGTGGAAAGGTAGTTTGGCAAGTAAACTGATCAATGACAATTTAATAACCTTCCTCCCAACCTGGAACTCTCAAACTATGAATTTTACTCCAATGTGTCAGCCAAGAATGAATTTTATAGGAAGAATTAGAAAAGGACATAGTAAAAAGGGCAAAGAGAGTCACCCCCACAGGGAGCAGCTCCCATTGTATCTATTTCAACAGAACGTTAGGTCTTGAAAGCTGTACTTCTAAAGCTTCCTTGGAAAAGAGCTTTCTTTTATTCTCTCAAGAACTTTATGCCCTCAGGGTAGATACCAACACTGCTTAACACACTCCATGCCCCAATCCCAGCCCGGGAGAGGTGTTCCCCTTGGCTGGATTCTCCATGTGCTGCAGCCACTCCTGAGTGCTGGACTGACCTTACTGCCTGGCTGGGAAATGGAACAGGAGTTTATGCTCCTGCTGCAGGAACTTGCATTGACTGAAACAGAACTTCATTGTGGTCAGGCAGTGGGGTTTGTATGTCAGTAAAGTGGGGGTTTTAAATATAATGGGTAGAGTGAGCACAGTGATTAAATAAGCTGTTTTGTTAGGGAACAGTAACAGTCCTGGGAACAACATGCCATTTGGGGTGCTGTGTTTGCAGAACTGTGGAAACTCTCCTCTTCTGTCAATCCCGAGTGGATCAGTGATGCTGCTGCTTTAGAAAATGATGCAAACCCCCAGCTAATAACCCCCTCCACCCCAACAACAAAACTCTGAGGTAATTAGCTGACGAGTTAAAAAAAAAAAAAGATTTTAAAGCAGTGTTCTGTCACCAGCTAATTGTCACATACTAAAGTAGTGGTTAGAATATGTTTTCCATTGTTGCACTTCCAGTCAGTGAAAGATCCATAAGATGCATTTTTTGAGATATCTTGGATTTTAAAGATTGCTACTAACGGTAGCAAGGGACAAAAACCTCTTGGTACCATACACTGTGTCCAGCTGAAGAATTTCTCCCCCAGGAACTGCCTCAGGAACTGAGCAGGTTGGGTCAGACAGGTGACTTTTGTTTGTTTGTTTTTCCCCGATATTGGATTTACGTGAAACAAAGGAGAGACTTTATCAGTCCTGGGAAGACCATATAGTTCATTAGTATCTCTCACATCTCTTTACAGTGGGGTTAAAAACAACCCTTGGATAAATGACTATCGTTGTCATCTACCCTTGGCTGCCTTAAAAGAATAGCAAGAAGAGAAAAAGATTTATGCTCATTCTTGATGTGGATTTGTATTTTTGCCTGTCTCCTGCTGTGCATACAGATAGCTAATATTTCTGAGATTTCCTTTTCTTTTAGATACATAAAAGATAACTGATACCTATTGGAGAAATGTGTAAATGGCTTTGTGCTTATAGAATGTTTTTGAATACAAGAAAAGTAGTTTATATCAGTGCACATGATATTTTCCTATTTAACAACTTTTAGTTAAGCAAAGTCGCACAGGTAAGTCTTTTTATGCCTTCCAGGTAGAGTGATGAGAGGGAGGGTTACAGGAGGTAAGAAAGAAGGATTTACATAGGAAAAAAAAATAACAAGGGGGAAATCCCCCAATAATAGTAAAACTAGTATAGAAATTTTAAATATTTATTCAATTTTAGCTATTGCAATAGTACAGGACATCTGTGCTCAATAGTGCCTGCTAGAAATTAATCTGAAATAAATATTTCAATCCAGGAGTCTTCTATAATGTCTTAACAAGTGTGCTATAAACACACAGTCTTTCTTAGCATGTTTCCTTTGTATGGGATGAAGAAAGGGCTGCTTATTTCAGGAATTTCTTTCTCCTCATGTGATGGTAGTTGCTGTGGTATGTAGTTACTTGAGAAGAAAACAAAAGAAAATTACAAATTTATTTCTATAATCAGAATGGAATTATCCTTGTCAGAATGTTCTGGGATAACTGCTTTGTTAATGTTTTGTTGTTTCTTTTTTCTTCCTGATATTGTTTTTTCTATATGGTATATGCATAGTGAATAGCAAGAGAAAAGAAAAAGTAGGAACAGATGAACTGCAGAAGGACACATTTTTATATGTTTTTCATGACTGCTTCTTTGTTGGAGCCTTAAAGCCTAAGGCCATGGTTTTGAAGTGCCTACTACTTTTGAATGTCCATTTAAATATTAAAGTACCTAATTCTTAAGACATGTTCTGCACACAGCAACATGTGACTCTTTAAATGTATTTCAAATGGGATATCTGCAACTGGTAATAATTTCTGAAAACTGATTAATCTCTCTGTGATGTAGGAATACATGCTGTCCTTCTTTAATGTAACTCTGTTCCTGCTGATACTGGAGAACCTACACTGTAAAGAAACAAATCCAAATGTTGAAAATTAAAGTAATTTTCCCATTATTTACCCCACTTTCTTATTCATTCTTTTCCTTCTTTTGTCATGGTAAAAAATGGAGGATGATTGGAACACCCAAAGGGCTGAAATAATGATCTCGATGGGAAGTTGGTGAGTTTGGGGACACTGCTGTTCTATAAATGCTTTTTGTGGGTCTATATCAATCTCTGTGCCAGTGGAAACTAAAGCTCTGCAGTAGGTTTTCCTTGCTACCAGTTCAATTTACAGATGTGGAGTAACGGCAGTAGAAAGAGAAAATGATGAAATACTGTGATTTTTAAGCAAATGTTTATTCATGAAGTTCTCCCTTTTGTGCTGGCCCTGTGTGGCTGCCTGGTCTCTCAGCAGGTTGTGTGAGGAACACCCCACGCTGGGCCACAGGCACAGAGCAGCAGGGCTGAGGCATCTGGTACCCAGGCACAAAGAGCACAGCTCAGCTGGAAGAGAAAAAAAGGAGACTTAATTGTTCTTTCACCAGTTTTAATATGACAGGGAATAAACTTGCTTACTGTTGGCATACATTATATCTGATTGATGCTACAGGAGGTTTTTTGCTTCTGAAGGGGTTTAAGGAAAGTGTTTTCCATAAAAGAAGTGAACCTGATTTTGTGTTCTGTCTTAAAGGAATTCTCTGGGCCAAGAGAGATGCGGTGCAATGAGAGCTGAAGAGGTTGCCATGTTAGTGCTCTTTGGAAATATGCTGTTTTCATCTCTGTCACTACTGACATGTTGCCTGCATCATTATTATCAAGGTTAATTTGGGAATTCTGAAGCATTCATTTGTGTGACTCAGGAAAACCATTCTTAGGTTTGGGAAAAATTAGAAGGAGATTAAAGGCATCGTAGAAAATGAAAGGTTTATCTAATGCTTTGTCAGTGGATGTTTGATAAGTGGATGTCTTGTTCTTTCCCCAACATAATCATGAGGTGTTTGCATTTGTTTGAACTAGATTATGTTATTTACAAGTGGAAAGAAGCAGATGATTTGTGATACCTTAATGAGGTAATTCTTGACATTGCATTTTTAGAGTTCTAGACATGAGAGAGAAGTATCTCTGGGTTGTTCAAGGATAACATTGCAATGTTACTTTTAAAGTTATGTAAATGTACTTGAAATAATGTCAATTTAATAAAGCATGGCACCATGAGTTTATTTGGAGTCACAAATATCAAATAGTAAATTTGGAAGTTAACTTTGTAAAAGATAAAATGAGTTTTAAGAATAATTTTTGGCTGTGGTCCTCAAAAGAAAGGGTTTTAAATCTCTTGTACAGTGTATTGTGTAAGTTCATAAATCATTTTTATTTCATTTAGAAACACATCCTTTTGTATATAATTTACAGTTGACACCTTTCCCAATGGAAAAACATTTTAGGGAAATGGAGCACGCTGGGATGTAGAGGCAGAGTTTATCTTTGTAGTCAAGCCACGACTCATTCTATTGCACATTTTTGGTAAGTTGAAGTCTCCAATATTGTGGTCTGTAATATTGTGTCTTTTGAATAGGATGATCATCTTATTTTCTGTCTGAAATTACAGTTAAACCACTTTTCACAGTAGCAACTCAATAATTTAGTTGGATCTTTCAGAAACTGTGGCTATTCAGATGGCTGAAATCGTTTCTGTAGCATCAGAGTGCCCAGTGTCAACCTGTGCTCACCTGGGTTTGGCTGCAGGAAGGGACTGGGTTGGACCAAAAGGTGCATCACCAATATCCTGATTTTCCCCTTGCTGTGTTTAACCATTGAAAAAAGCTGAACACGTTGCAGACATCCCTGAGCATCTTTTTCTGCCCTTGGACAGGTGTTCTTTTCAAATGTTACCTTGTCAGGTGCTTCCATGCAGAGCAAATGCCCACCCATGTGACAAAGACACTTCATTCACTCCCTCTTGCCCTTTAGTGAAATCTGTTTGGTCTTATCCGTGCTCATGTGGACTTGGGTGTGTTCCCCATCCTATGACAATTATGAAGGACCAGATGGCATTGCACATGTTTTTAGCTTGAATGATGAACACTCAAAAAGCCACTGTAGAATGGCCAAGCAGGCAGCATAGCAAGAAAGACAGCAATTTGGTTTTGTAACAAAGCTGAAGTCAGACTTTGGCTATAAAGCCATACCAGTGTTGGAAGGAACTCCAAAGTCCTTGTGTGATGTTCAGCTACTTGAAACTTTTGGTCATTTTTATACAATTTTGCTCATTAAAAGCAAGTAATTAACTTTTCTGTGCTGTTTACACATTCTAAAAGACTTAAAATATTCTAATGATGTCCCTTAAAAAAAACCAAACAAACAAACCACTCACCCCCCCAAAAACCACCAGCAACAAAAAGCCCAACTGAAAACACCATCCCATCTTTTCTCTCTACTCCAAGCTACACAAGCTGTAAACAACAAAGTGAAGTCTTCCCTAGGTCTGGATTTGCACAGAGATATTAAGAATGGCACTATCAGCCAGTTCAGTATGTGAATATTCAGTCTTCTGTAACAATATCAATTTAGGATATAATGTCAGTGGAACAGAAAATTATCTCAGGTTAATAAGTGCCTCCTGCTACTTAAATATCAGGGCAAAGATGAAGATTTTATGCATGAAAGTTGAGAATATTTCAAATCCATTGAGTGAGAAATAGTGGTCATTTCTGCAAATTACTCTTGCCATTTGCCTAACAAAAACTTGAATTCATTTAAATCCTTATCATAATACAATAAGGGACTCATTTTATAATTAAAGGTTAAATGTGAAAGAGACCTCTTTTGAAAAGTCTTGGGTACTCTTTGGTTCTTTTGAATAGTAAATGCTTATTGGGATCAGTCTTACGGTTTTCTTGCTAAAGAAATATAGAAACAAACTAAAATCTAATGCAACTTTATCCTGAAAGATGTATATAACACACAGTTAGTTCCTTAAGTGGTCCATTCTTTGAAAAACACTCAGAGTTGTTTCCGGGGATGAGATATGAGCCATGCAGCTTCATTAGAAGCAAAAATACAACACATACTCAATGGTTCAGAACTATGGCTGGGCTCTTGTTTCATTTACTAGAAAAGTTTTGCTGCTACTTTGCCACCTTGCTTATTTTCTGCATTTTTTTTCAATTAGCACTTTATTCATCTACGAAAGAAATGTGACCTTCCCTGACCTCCAAGGCTGCAGCATGGGACTGTCAGAGGTGCCCAGATGCTCCTGTATTCCAGAGCCAAGACAACTGTGGCCCTCCAATAGCACTGAGCAGGACACTGGCTGAGACACTTGACTCCTTCCATAACTCAAGTTATTTTTATGACTTTCAAGAAAACCACATCTGTGAAACCAATGGGTGATTTTCAAATAATTTACAATAGGTGCAGATTTCAGGGCTTTGTAAAAGAATGATTTTTTTTTCTTGCAGTATAGCTCTCTGTTTTGTCCTCTGAGTCTTGGATATGGAATCATAGAATGGTTTGGGTTGGAAAGGACCTTAAAGATCATTTCATTCCACCCCCTGCCATGGGCAGGGACACCTTCCACCAGCCCAGGTTGCTCCAAGCCCTGTCCCACCTGGCTTTGGACACTTCCAGGGCTGGGGCAGCCACAGTTTCTATGGGCAGTCTGTGCCAGGGCCCCAGCACCCTGACAGCCAAGAATTTCTTCCTCATATCTAGTTTAAACCTACTCCTTTTCAGTTTGAAGCCATTCCCCCTTGTCCTGTCAGTCCATGCTTGTGTAAGAAGTCCCTCTCCATCTTTCTTGTTGGCTCCCTTCACCTGACAGCACTTTCACCACGCTGCTGTGTGTGAAAAATATAGTGATGCACCTTTTGTTTGCACAAATATGGATGAGATGAAGAAAAATCGAGGGAAAAAAATCTGTTCTGTGTACTAAGCAGTTACCTGGTTGCCATTCTCTGTTCTTTCATTTCCCAAATAATGTAGGAAATATTGGTTTTGTCTCTGAACTTCTCTTCTGGGAATTTATTTGCTTTTTGAGCCTTTGAAGACTTAGGGTACTCACAACATGCTGCAAACAGATGGGTGGGAAAATGGTGATGTGAAGGAAAAAGTGTTCCTTTTTAATCTCCATTTCGCTTTTGCACCCTGTCTTGTCCCCTGTAACAACAAGATTTTACGTTTGCACTTGCTAATTCTTTGTATTTCTTTCATCATTCAGAGGAGCTAATGGGACTTTTAGCAGCCCTGGCTCATAACTATTTCCCAGTGTGTTGTTAGTCCAGGCTCTTGGCTGTCTCCCTGTGACAGTGATGCACGTTTTAAGCTGCTCAGTGATGCTCACCATGTTAAACAGGTGGATCCTGGAGAAGCCATCTAGTCACACCAAATTCTAACATAATTAAGCAGATCATATATCATATTTTGATCTGACTTGAAAGGGCAAACTGAATGACAATGTTTTGTTTATGACCTTTTAATCTTGTCTACAGCAAATTAAATTTTGTCTACAGAAAATAAATTTATAAAGATGATGAAGTGTCTTATGACAAGAAAATCCATTAAGAAGTCTTGAGTGTGTCTTGATAAACTTGGCTTTGTAAGCTTCACAGGCATTTGGCTTAACATTAGTGAATTTATTTGTGTTTGTGTGTTGAGGGGGGGGATGATGAACATGAGGCCCTTCTTTTGATCTCTTTGTGAAGAAATTCTGGTTTGTGATTTCAGCAAACTCCGAGGTAAAACTTGTGTATGTAAACTTCAATTGAAAAACCATAAAATGCCCTTAATTCACATCACAATCTCAAGCAGTTGGAAAACGTTGCTTTGCAAAGCAAGTTGTAAGGTCATAGATAGTTGATTTTGTTTAAGATAAGGCATCTCTAATATGGGATGCTCCATCCCTGAAGTGTCCAAGGCCAGGTTGGCTGGGGCTCTGACCAGCCTGGTGCAGTGGAAGGCGTCCTTGCCCATGGTGAGGGCTTTGGAATGAGGTCATCTTTAAAGCCTCTTCCAACCCGAGCCATTCTATGACATTATGATTTTCTGGGACTGTGTAGGAATATTGGTGCTAATGGAAATCTCTCCTCTTTCAGTATATTGACATTATCATGAAAATTCTTGTAACACACAATCCTTTCAGTAAATTTTCAAGTTCTTTCACAAAGTCATCACTGTCACAAGGAAAATATTATAAAACTTCATTACTAGGTTGAAAATGCCTTTTAAATTTTCATCTTAGATTAGTTCAAGGTCCATCGAAACCACTGATTGTTATTGCAAACATTTTTCTAATGTTACATTCAAAAGTACAGAGTAAACAATAAGCAAGAAAAAGTAGAAAGTGCCTTGGCAAGGACAGAAGCATCAGTTTAGTCACAGGAAAAAAACAGAGTAAATAATAGGGATTAGTAGGATTAAAAGATTAAAGTAAAAAAGAAATGGGCAACGTTCTTTGCAAAGCTACCACCTTGAGAGAGCCCCTGTTTCGTTTCCAGTCCCAACTGCTCTGGAAAGGACCCAGAAAAAGAGGGCATGGATATTCTCTGTGGCCTCCAAATTGTAGGCAAAGTGCACAACTTAGTGCTCTATACTGGGATATTGGTTTTATTCTCAAATGGCACTACCGACATCTGAGGCAATTGGGGTTTCTCCCTGGATAAGCCAACTTGTCACATAAACAAACAAAATAATTGTGGGACAGATTCCAACGTGATGTACCAGTGGCTTGATTGCAGCTTTACATTTCCTCTGGATTGAACACTGCAGACATATTTAAACAGAAATGAATTTAAAGAGAAAGATGGCTTTTAAAAGGAGGCAATCAGGGAGCTCCTTGCATTACAAAATTACAGGTTCTTGCAAATGACAGTGATCTTTGCAAATGACAAATTGAAGTGAGACAATGTCATCTAAAGTGTCACTACTTGCACTATTAGTGTGTTTGTGTGATATTACTGTGTGAAAGGTAACTTGGACAAAAGAGAGACTAAAAAGGTAGAACCTTGTGAAATAAAAGAAGATTCAGTGCTAAGCTATTTCAAGAAAGTATTTAAAAACTGAGTCATTCAGAACCTGGTTTAGCTAAAGAGAAATTGAACACTTCACTGGCCTCATTGAAACTCAGACTTTCACCATGCCTATAACTAGAGATAAAAATTAAAAAGTGACCTGAAATGTCAGCAGGAGTTTGGTGAGTCTAATTTCTTTAGTCTCTCCTTTAACAATCCCAGAAGTGAAGTAGAAAATGGCAACTGTATTGATTCCTTTTCTTACTTGAACACAGTTTATACTGTTTTGTAAAGAATTGTATTCTCTGTGAAATACAGCGTTGTATGAATGAAATGAACATTATAGAAGATCCTCTTTTATCCTTATTATGTAAACGGAGACTTAAACCCAACTTTTCTGCATAATCTGACTTAAAGTATAGAGAAGTTAATTTTTCAAGAAAGACATAAGAGCCATAACTACTTCAGTCTTTTTGTGCCATCTTTTCTCAGTCGTTAGTGGACAAATGGCTGGTTACCCCTGGGGGTGCTGGGGAACAGCACGGGCAGCCGTGGAGGCTGAGCGGGCACCTCCCAGGGCACAGCACTGCAATGGCTACACAAGAAAGGAGGCTTCAAAAGGGTATTCCAGAGCAAAGTGTTTCAGTTTGAGTGCAGAGGGGATCAGTTTGATAGTATTAGCAGTTCTGCTCACTGATTATAAGTTTTTCCCTGCATTTCTCAAAACATTAGCACGAGTAAATTTGACTGAACTGGCTATGAACGTGTGTTAGAGCTGAATCCACTTGTTCCTGCCTCAGAAGCATTAGCATTCTATGGATGCATTTGAGCTTTAGAGTGGTCTGTCAGCTTTGAAATACATGACTCAATGGAGATCTCAAAGGGAAAAAAAAGAACCACCCACAGCTTTATTGTACAAGCTTGTTAGTGATTATGAATTAAAATAATACCAATAATTAGCCTTTTACTGTTGAGTGTGCTATGTGCTGCACCAGCCTAAGAAATCAATCATTGTGAAATATCCCTAAGATTATTCTGAACTGAGTACTGCTCATGTTGAGACATTTCTCAGCAGGAGGGGTCTCAGGACTTATTTATTTTTCTTAGTAAAGTCTGACTTTATCCCATGACTTGAACCCTCTTTGAATGAGACACTTGTTACTAAGGACCTAACAGAACTGTGGACATCAGAACAGAAAGAAATACTCAACAAGCCACACAAATGATAAAAAAAATTTGAATAATAACCCTGGGTACCAAAAATAATAGCTCCATAGCCAAAGTATCATCAGGTCTTAGGACCAGACCTGGGTTTTTTTACCATAACCTAACTCTCCCAACATTGCATTTTTTTGTAACTAATATTGACTTTGTTGGTCACTTTTATTTCTTGAGAGAGAAGTGGAAGGTAATATCCTGCTGCCCTGTGTTCTGGGTTCTGCTGTATGAAGCTGTGTGCTAGGAATTACACAAAGGGAACTCTCCCAGGGTGATGAACGTGAGGAGCAGTAGAACCTCTGCTTCTTCACTGCTCTCAAAACCACTAGAGCTGATTATTCTGTGAAGCTGGTCTCTTAAAGCAGCAGAAAATCACTGAATCACAGAATATGTTTAAGCATTTCTTGTGCTGGTCCTTAATGCCAAAGGCAATGGTACAATTGGTTATTTAGGCGTGTTTCATTGCTGTGAAATTGGTAATTTTTCCATTCTCATGATATTGTGTTCATATTTTCATGAATTGCATCATTTTAATGCATGCAGGGGTTTTCGCTGTGCAAAATGGGCTTCTCTGTGACTCAAATAGTTGTAACAATATTTAAATTACATGTAAGGTACCACATTTCAGCTGCTGATATGATCATTTATGACTAACCGATTACAATTTGTTAGCGCAGAACTGACCTTTTTCTTGTAAGGAAAGGGCACATTTTACAGCTTCCTGAACATGTCTTATCCACTTAGAAGGTTTTACAGAAAAGTAAGATGTAGTGACATTTAGTTTTATTCTAGTTCACTGCCATTAACCTCCTCTTACTGACTTGTACATGGCTGTGTGGAGGGTTTTATCAGGAGAGTGCAAATTAAGGGTCTCTGTTTTGAGCTGGGGCCTTTTACCCCCTGCACCATCCAAATTCTGAGTGATCCGCTGTGTGAGCTGCTGCCTGTGACACATATTTACCCAAGCAGCTTCATCAAGGCAATGGTCACATTTCTTCCTGGCTCTGGAACATCCTTCTTCTAATATCTGTTGACTCCCCCTGAGCAGTGTGTGCTGCCTGCCCTACATCCCTGGGCTTGCTCGAGCTGTGGATGTGGTTCGGTTCTTTGGAGGAAACCAATTTACATGGCCGTGGATTTTTTAAAATATTCATATTTCACTGGGTTCACTTTTCCATTTATGTGCTATTCAGTGTGCTCAGTGCTTTGTTCTGTGCCCCATGGGTCTATTCAGCTGTGAAGGTAACAAAGTGGGGAAGGTTTCAGTGAGCACATACTCGACCAGGAATTTTCTATACCTTTTTTCCCCCCAGTGTGTTTAATGGATTCGGACATAAAATCTAAGGCATTTCACAGGCTGTTTGATATGTGTGGGAAAGCACAGTTCAAAATGAGGTTTTCCTTTCAGTTAATTTAATGTTTGGAATCTGTCAGATTTACTGAAGGATGGGTAGTTAGGCCGTGTGAGTAACAAAGGAGTCGTATCATCCCTCCTCCGCCCCTATGGTTACCCTTCCTTGGATGTGTCCATTAAATGGATAAATGAGTTCCAGCAGGGAACACTAGAAATGCTCCAGACTGAGAGAAAATAAAGTCATAACCACCTAAGAAGCTGGGTAAAGCAGATTGAGGGTCACTTCAAGTTTTAATTCTCTGGTGTCTTTGTCACTGGTTTGTGTTTCTCCAATTTCCACTGTTTGACAATGCTGATGGGTTTTGAAATAATAAGCAGCAGTGGATAGGAATTCAGTCCAGACACACATATTTGGCAGTGAATAATTCATTAGTCCTTACTTATTAGCACTCACTAATGTATTGCTGGATAAGAATGTTCCAGATTTCAGTCTTAGTCAGACAGGGAGTTTTTTACTGAACAATTAATGTGCAGTGTGCAGTGCCATCCCCTGTGATGGCTGAGAGCTTGCAGAGGACTGTCATTTCTCTTGAATACTTTTTTGTGCTTTCAAGACATCTGTCTTGAAGTATTTTGAACTTGTCTTTAGCTATGAAGCTACAAAAATATGAACTTATATTTAGTTTCAGGCAATTGATTAAGCCCCTCTCTTGCCATCTGAGTTGATACTGATCCTTGGGCCAAATTATGTGTGTCTGATTTATTCATGGAGAGTTTTATCCTTATAGTGTTTAGTTAGGGGGTTTTGTTTTGGTTTGGGTTGGTTTTATTTTCCCCAATCTGGATTATATTGTGTTGATATTTATGAATGTCCGTAACATGCTTCTTTTTTACACACATGAAGCTTTTTTAAATGAACACAGTGTTTCATTTAGAACATGAATTCGTGTTACTATTTCAGAAGACCAGCCCAGCAGGTAAGGGGAATAAAACTAAGGATTCTAAAGGTATAAAAGCTGAGAACCTGTATGGCATCAGCTCTCGTTTTTGTCTCCAAAGAAACAGAATTCAGTAGTAAGTGGTATAAAAGCAACATCAAATAAAGAGGGCAGGCAAAGGTTTATTATGTAAATTCATCATTTAAGTGGTTTGTGTCAGTAAGAGAATGATGAGCTTGATTTCTGAAGATTCATCTTGAAGCAGAAATTCCTTATTTATATACGTAGGAGTAAAGAGATGGATTCCCATGGCAGCCTTCATTTGCTCCCTTTTGATTAGGGGCAATGACAAGGTCCTTCTGTGAATTGTGCATGACAAATTTTGCTTTCTGCAGTGTTTTGCTCAAAATGAGATTGCAGCAGGTATCACCTTGATAAGTAGCTAAAGTAATTTTGCACAACTTAGCGAGATCTGGCAGCTAATGTCTAGTTTAATATCTAATACATTAGGCACATTACTTATTAAAAATTTCTGTGGCTAAATCTGAAAGGGAGTAGATTTTATGTTCACATATTAATGATGTCTATATATAGAACAGTCCAGATGAATTGGGAAAGACATTTTCCCCCCAAGTATTGTAGGAACTGTATAGCTTGCTTGGTATTGCTTGCTCTTTCCAGGTCCAAAGGAGTTAAATTGTATTTCTGTCCAGCTATGTGCACGGTCTGTAAGGTTCGTTTCTGCTGAAAAAGCTGTGTGTGTCAGAATTAGGTTCTCCTCCAGTGAGTTATTTTTATTGTATGAGAGATATAGGTTGAGAAAGATTAAGAAACAGCACAAAGTGATAGGACACACCTGTCTGGGACATGGGAGCAGAGTGCCATGGTTTGCCAGATCAAAAGCAAAAGTCCAAAGGTGTCTCAGATGAATGAAGGGGCAGATGGATGGGGGTTCTTTCCTGTTTGACCAGAAATTCTAGAGTGGAACTGAGAAGCCTTTTACACTGGGAAACACATTTTGCTGAGATTAGGCCATTTTAGAGTTGTCATTTTCAGGCTTGTTACCAGAATAAGGCACTTTGGAGCATATTGCTTTTGCAGGGGAAGAAATTGGAGCGTTATGATAGTGCAGAGCTGTTAACCTTATTGCATCAGTGCAGACACCCTTCAGAGAGGCAAGCATTTACACCCCACCTAAATGGGCACAATTAGAGCAGGGTGAAAGCGGGGGGGATTGTTTTTAGTATTTGGAAATTCTGATGTTGAATTGGAAAGGCATAAGAAGAATCCAGAGCTTAAAATGTAAATTTAAAACTTTTGTATATGTGTGTGTATATATATGTATATATGAATTTATGTTGCTCTTTCTGCTTAAAGGTCTACCTATATCTTACTGCCAAAAGATATTCTTAGCCAAAGAGAAAAGATAATTTCTCTCTTGTCTCTCTATTAAAATAATTGCATTAAAACGTTTGAGATGGGGTTTGCAGTGTACCTACATATCTGGGAAATTAGAAACTGTGATGTTTCTTTTCGACTGTTGTTTTTATGTACTTTTTATAGCAAAATTTCAAATAAATAACACTTCCCCCCCCCCC
>VWZD01002478.1:551355-600653 GCA_013396695.1 Sakesphorus luctuosus
CCCCCCCCCAATATTCAGATGTCACTGAAATAATCTAAGTTTTAGTTTAAATGGAAGACTAACACCAAGGACCACAGTAAACTGCATGTGTGCCACGAGTGAAATGGAAAACTAGTTGAAAAGTGTAGCAGAGAGGACAATGGCATGTAATTCATGGAGTAAAACAAAAGAAAGTTGAGAAAGAAAAAGACATATGTGCTGGGGGTTTTGACTCTTGGCAGTAGTAAACAGTTGGTAAACTGTTTTCCAAAATGCATAGCAGAGGTTGTATCTTCTTTCAATCATTTTACCTTTATTTTTTTTTAAATTATTTTGTAATGTATTTAGTTTAATATAAGGGTGTTTGTTTTTCATTCTGGTGCCCTCACCTTTGGTTCAGGCACAAGCACTTCAGTTACCATCATGCATTCACCATGATAATCTCTTGATTATCTAATACCATCATGCATTCACCATTTAATCCACAGTTAGAATGGTTTGGTACTTGAGTAGTTCCACTCCTGAGTGTCGCTTAGGACACTTATTTGAGAATATGTAGCACTGAAGTGCTGCTTTTATCTTTTCTGATGGATTAATGACAGAAGGCAGCTGCCTATGTAGATCTGCTTCAGAGCTGAATCACTGGATTCCATCTCTGTAAGCTAAAAATATATTTCTTTTCAGAAGATACATCTCTGTTCTTCGAATGAATATTTTGTAGACTTGTTTGAATATTCTGACCTGTGACATACAGCTGTGTAAATAAAGTACTTCTCTAGTTGACTCCTGAAACTAAAGAAAGGTTTTGTATCTGTGAGAGGCGTATATCCTTGCAGATGGGAGATGTGCTGAAATGCAACGTGTGGGGGTCAGGCAGGTGAAGACAGAAATGTTCTCAGCACAGAATTCTTAAGGTTGATATCATACTAGACCTTATTGTAGCAACCACTTATTGGCCTCTTCAGATGACTCCAGAGGAGTTGCAAATGTGTTGTGGTACAGATGGTTCACACATTTAAAGTTTAAAGGCAGGGCTTAGAGTATCCTGATATGGAAAAGAGGAATAGCAGGAATTGTGCTTGAACCTTCTGCAACAAAATTACCAGCTCAGAGGAGGATGAGAAAAGAGAGTGGATGATTTTGAACTTGGCTTTAGCAATGCTTTGAGCACTGTCTCTCAGAGCTTCCTGAGGGACAGAGTGCTGAAGTGTGTGATAGAGAAGTGAGCAGTGAGGGAAGGGAGGCAGAACTGCCAGGCACAAGGGGCTGCCATCAACAGGATGAATTCCCTCTGGCGGACAGTCAGGAGTGACATTCTCCAGTGTTAACACTTGGGCCAGAAGTATTGAATGCATTCATTGGTCGTCTGGATTTAGGGTACAGTCGGAACCCTCTGTAATAACTGATGAAAGGGAGTAAAGCAGGTGGAGCCTCTCTCTTATTCCCACAGTGCCTGGGGAATGGGCAAGAAGCAATTGACATGAATTAAAGCACAAGAAATTCCATTTTAACAGGGAGAATGGTCAAACACTGGAAGCCATTGTCCAGAGAGGTTGTGCAGTATATTTCTTTGCAGATACACAAACCCCAAGTGGGCAATATTCACAGACTATTCTGAGTTGGAAGGGATCCACAAGGATCGAGTCCAACTCTTCAAGTCAATGGCCCACACAGGGGATTGAACCCGTGACCTTGGCATTATTACAACCAAGTTTTAACCAACTGAGCTGATCTCAGGCTCTTAGCAAGCTGCTCTGGTTGACCCTGCTTTGAGGGGGAAGGTTTGTGCTCAGTGGTCTACAGAACCTCTGTGGTTCTATAGTTCTGCTGTGGATTGTGGTTGCACTCCTTGGTGCCAACCTGTGAGTTAACTGAGCTGCTCCTTTTCAGTTCCTCTCTGTCCATAATGATGGTGTTGCTGACCCCAGGCAGAATCAACAGTTTGTTGAGGTGATTGCTTACACACTTTGAATTGCATGGGGTTTGTGTGAGCGTCTACACAAGGGAAATTTCCCTTCTGACAGAAAGAAAAGACGAGAAATTTTCATCAAGGCTCCCATATTTCCTGTAAAAGCTGCTGATGGAGCAGCTCACAGTTATATTAACTTGTTTAGTTGTAGTCACTGAAGGAATACAGTGAATAATTTTGTAATCTGTAGTTTCAACAAGTGTGTCCTGAATGGGTGTGATTAGAAAGTTGTCTAAAACAAGTTAAAGTACAGCAAAATTTTGCCTTCATCTTCTACATACTGAAGATTACAGACTCCCCTAAAAGTCAGTTATGGCAAGATTATGTGAAACTGTAAAACTAGATTTGAAGAAGAGGTGAGGTTGTTTTCTTTTGTTGTTTCTACCCCCTGCTGAGACAGATTTACTGACTAAAAGTCTCTCAGAATCTGCTTGGCATCAGTTATTATATACAACAATACTAAGTGGGGCAGACTTCAGATTCTGTCAGTCAGCCAACCTTGATTTTATGTGTTCTCTGTAATTAAAAACAGAGCCTTTAAAAAGTCAGAGAAGCTGAAGAGTTAATGTTATAGATGTAAAACTCCTGATGTTTTTTTCCTGAATGCTGTTATTGCAGGAAGCTTTAGGAGTTATCTGAACTGATGTTGTTTTCAAAAGCAGGATGTGCCCTTTAAAACAAATCAAAGGCATGTCGGAACTCTTAAATTTTTTTTGAGTTATTCTGTTAGAAAAGAGGTCACATTAACGGGAAGATGCCTCCACTGGAGTTCTGAAACCTTGGCTAGTTTCTCACTTCAGACCTGCTTTAGAATAGGGATATACAAAGGACATAAAAGGAATCTCAGTGTTTTTGTTCTTTTTAGTTTTCTGAAGAATGATATGACCTTTTCAAGGAAAGAAGTCTATGGTGCCTGAAGTCACAAGATATCCACAAACAACTCTAAAAATAATGGCTTACCGTGTTTTATTTAATTTCCAATCTGAATTCCAGTCTGGAATTTGGTTTTGATGTGAGTGTTACACTTGAATATTTAAGTAAAAATACATACCATAATTAAACACTCATCCCTTTCCCTTGTGCTATGAAGTATGAGTTACAATAAAATGTTAATTAACAATTAAGTTGCAGAGCCAGAGAAGGACTGATTCTGGGTAAACTAAGCAGTTAATTTTATGGCAGTAATAGCTCAAAATTGTGATAATAAAAATGACTTCTGAAGGTTGCGTGTCCTTAGCAAAAGCTCAGCAGAGACAAAGGTGTAAGTTTGGAAGATGCCAAAGACCTTCCTTTTGGTCAGGACCCATCATGTCCCAGGAAGACAAAGTCTGGCCATGGTGTGGAACTAAACTTTGTGTCTTGGGAGCAAACTTGCCCAGAACTTCACTTCTCTCTCTCTCCCAGGAAATGGTGCTTTGGCTTTAAAAGGCAGGTCCATAGCAAATCTTTACAGACAAGTATCTCTACTGTCTATAGAACTGGTGATATTCTAGAAATCGTCACAGGAAGAAAAGAATTTCTTAAAGCTCAGGAATTGCAATGGGACTGTTAAGGGGGGAAAGATGAAACTCAAGGGGCAGAAACCCCGTGATGTTGGCTGCAGTTTTGAGTCTTTGGCCAAGAGTCACTGAAGCCTGAAAAGCCCTAATCTGAAAAGCCCTAATCTGAAGAAGAGCAACTTGAACTAAACCAGATAAATAGCTCTCCATTTTTAACTGTAGCAAGTGGCAATTTTGGAGGAGGGAGTATCAGCCCATGACAGTGTGATGCAGTAGTCTGTCTAAAAATAGACAAGATTATGAAAAAAAGGGAGTTGACTGAATGTCAATGCTTGACTCCCTGATACCTCTGAATTAGTTTGAGAAGAAGCAGAACAGGGTGAATCATTTGTTGATAGTCCAATTGATCTATTATGTACGACCCATATTCTTAGTGAAATGTCAGTGAGTGTTTTATTATATACCTACATGAAATTTTACTTAGAAATTAGTGTAGAAAAGGCATGTGCTCTGACAGGTGGTTTGTCTGCCACTGTGCCTTGAAGTTTGTCTCTCTGCTCTCTCTGGCACTGGCTGTTTTTTATCTTAGATTTTTTAAGGTGGAGTATATGTTCAGAAACAAAAAGGATTGCAAAGATTAAGAGCAACAAAGCTAATGAGACTAGGTTATTCCACATCAGAAAAATAGATTATTATACATAGGCCTGATTAAATAGTTTTCAGCAAAATGGTATTTTCTTTTGAGAAGTGTGGATTTAGTTGTTTGAAGTTTTATCTTTGAAACATCTTGGCTTAAGGAACTTATGTACAAGGCCCTGGGAATTCTGGTTCATATCAAGTTTTTGAGGTCAATCTATCCAACAGAGGCAATTGTGGAAAACAGCCTAAAGGGTAGCAAAAAAAAAAACACACCACACCCAAACAAAAAAACAAACACCACACCCAAACAAAAAAACAAACAAACAAACAAAAAAACCCAAACAAAACCAAAACATCCTGAAAAGCACAGCAAATATTTGCTGGGCATGGAGTTGTAATAGTTTCTATCATATCTATTTGTAGACTTAAGTTTATTTAATTGTTCTTAACTATGTCACTGTGTATAGAGGCCAATGGTACACAAATGAATCTTGAGCCTTCTATCAGGTTTTGTGTTAATTTGGACAGAAAATGCAAGTTGGAGACCTATTGATAAATAAACCTCTGAAGTTAATGTAGACATTTTATAAGTTCCAGTGCTTGTTGATAAAGTTTCTGTTGCAGGTGGAAATGATGTAAACAGAAGAATTCTTCAAGACTTGGAAAGTAACAAGACATGGATTTAGTTTCTTGTATGAACAGGTTGTGCTACTGTCTGAAAGCAAATATGTGTTATAAGTAGAAGGAAGGTGTCTTTTGTGGAGCTTTCTCAGGCCAAGTTGTGTCCAAAGCTAAGTTACAAGTTTGGAACACAGAGTCAGGATAGAGGATTGTTAAGCATCACATAGAGAAGCCTTCATGACCTTGCAGGCAGGAGAAATAAAAGGAAATTCAACACTAAAACATGTACATAAGTAATAGAGGTCATGTGTGTGAGGAGTGAAGCCTGTCAGTAATAATGGATGAGAAGGCTGCAGACTTCATCTGATCACTGTGGGCTGTCTCTGTAATGCTGATCATAATAAACAAATATTCTGAGGGGGAAATATTTATGCCACCTGATCTGGAATACTCTTTACAATTTTGATCAGCTATAGTAACGAGAGGACAGCTTTGGGTGGGCATGAATTAATGGTTAAGTGATCAGAAGGAATATTCTATGGAGCAGCAGTTACATGGAGAATGAAGGAGCTTGATGTTCCATGGTTGTTATTGATAAAATTATTATAAAGACATTATTGAGCTGCAAGATACATGAAAAGAAAAGAGAATAAACATCACAGTGAAAAGCTTTTTCAGCACCTGAACAAATAGCAGTGAAATGGCTATATCAGTATGCCGGAAATGAGAAGTGACCTAACTGTCTCGATTTCTGCAAGCGGGTCAGAAGACTTCAATGTTTTTCAGAAGACATTCAATTAAATGTAAATAGAGACTAAATTCTACAGTTTGAGCCTTTGTCTTGGAGTAAGTGGAACAATGTCAGAAATGGCCCTTCATTCCCAGTGAGCTGAAGTAATCCTGTCCCAGGAGCCTTTGTCTCCTGCCCAACAGCATAAATCCACAAGACCATTTGAAAATAACAACCACGTCTGAGACTCTTATGTGGCTTTCTGGAATGATGTAACACCTCATAATTTTGTCCAGTTACCTCTCTCTCAGGAGTGAATTAGCTGCTCACAGTCATACTGAGCACTGAGATTATATTTAGAGCAGATTTTTCTGTTGTTATGCAGATAGATGCTTGATACCTTCAAATCTACAGTAGAAGGGCACAGAAGCAAAATGCACTCTTCAAACTGCTGCAGTTATTTCTGTGGAACCTTTGTGGAGCATCAGTAAGTCCAAATACTATTAAAGGAAAACTTTGAGCCACTCTAATCATAGATTTGGATCTTGAACAAGCTGTGAGTAGTGATAAGTGGACTTACTGAGTCTTAAGCTGGCTAAGCCAGGCCAGTTCACTTGTCCTTTTTACAGATGAGAGATCAGGGATTTATTTTTTACCCCTCTTCTTGCTGAGGAGAAAACCTCATCTTCCACTGGTTGTGATTTATCACTACCAGACAGAATCTACTGGGAAACAGGAAGACTTGAGAAAGGAGTTCTAAGCTACTGGGTACTGACAGTCATCTGAATTAAAAATTGGCTCTAATTCCCCCTCTCTTCTCAAACCTTCCATTACCTGGGACTAATTTTGTCCCTCCTCATTTCCACGAGATACTGAATTGTATGTTAGGAAGCAATTTGTTCAAAAAGATTTCTACAGCAAGGGAGGGAGCTACAAAATTATTGGATGCTTATCCCCGTGTCTCATCTGCTACCCATTTTTTCTTACCATGCCCAAAAAATTATTTTGAATTTGAAATTTTATAATCTAAACCAAGATATGCATGACAGCAGCAAAGAACACCTGATAATAATTTCTTAAGTTCCTAAAATTATCTATAGGGTTATTCAGCTTCTTGTCTATATTTATAACTTGTGACTCCACTTGTGTTCTATGAAGAAATTATACAAGTTCAGTCTTCAGGACTTAATTGAGATATTCTATAGCTACATTTAAACATCTAACAGCCATGTCTTTGCCTAAAATATTATAAACCCCTTACTCTCTTCAGACCCATTGAGCTTAGAGAGTTACTTAGGGCCTTTAGATTTTGGAATGGCATCCTCCAGCTGAAAGTTTGTCTTTTGTAATATAAATTTCTCTTTGTAAAAAAACAACAGAACAACAGCCCCCCATCCTTCACCTGGGATTTCTGAGCTCCTCTGTTTTATCAATTCACAGGTTTGTAACATTATTGTTGCTTGTTACATTACTGTCTTTCTGTGCAAATATTTATAGTACATTTTCCTCCCTAAATAATACCTTATAGCTCATGAGATTAGAGAACTAAAAATTGGACTGTACTTAATGACTTCAGGTTCATCCCTTCAGCTTTTTCTGACAACCAGCAGGGACTTTATCTAAAATGTCTTTTTGAGTTGTAATGGAAAGAGGAGACAGTTTTAATTTCCACGTATTGCCTTGGAATGAGCAAGAACGTGGGAGGAAATCTTCATGGGAATTTTTAGAGTGCTTGGATAGTGAACTTTATTAAAGCAGCTGTAAAATTTACAAGATTAGAGGGATTTGGTCTAAAGACCCAAAAAGAGTAAGACTGGATAGGTGAGCTATCCAGGTTCCTGAATCAGTCATGTATAAAATGTATACAGTGTAAAAGGAAATATTGTGAGATGGACACTTCTTAATTCTATTTTTCTTAAGAATAAGTTTACCTGCAGAAGATCATTTCTTAAAGAGAGGGAGGTACATAACTGGTAACCTTTGAGCTTACAGAAACATTGGATACAGATTGATCCATTCTCCTGGAGTATAGCAAGGAAAGAAATTCTAGCCTTAAGAAATCTGTCCAGTCTGATGTTTAAACTTGTAGACATCCATAATCTTCTCTACTGTGCAGCTGAAAGCTCTGTGATCTTTTTCTAGGCAACGTTGTCATTTGTGTACCAGTTGTACCAATGAAGGTAAAATCTGTGTTCTTCAGAGGTGAAGCAGCATCTAATGGAACACTTACTTGGAAAGGGCTGACTGGATTAAAGGTGATTTCTGATCTATATACAGAAGTCACCAGGTGCTCAGAAGGGGTATGGAAAGGCCAGAGGTAGGTGGAAAACTACTTTGTAGTAATATGTAGGGTATCTTTAAGAGCTGAGAGCAGAAATCCTATTCATCTGCTCAAACTATAGCCAGAACCCCTTGAGTGGTGAGGCCCTGCTGAGGTTCAGGGAGTGTGTAAAGCCGTGGAGAAAGTGGAAGTTTTCATCAGGCAATGCTCACTTCCCTGGCAGAAGAGGTGATTAAATCCTGCATCACGTGCCACAATCCTAATGCCACTCTCATTACAAAATTCTTTTTACTTTTTTTTTTTTTTTAATCCACAGAAGTGAAGGTGGAAGAAGCATCTTCAGAGTCCAGAGTGATTTCTGTTGTCCCGTTCCATGAGATGACAGGATATGGTGCACCTTCCCATAATGGCATGGAATCATATCTCTTATAAGCCTGACCATCTTGTCTTTGTTTTCATTTTTTATCTCCTGTTCAGATTTGCAGACAAGGCACAGACCTGCTGTTTGAGTGAAATCCCTTCTCTTGACTGTTCTCTGCCAGACAGTGCTAACAAGAAACCTTCCCAGCAAACCCTTAGATGGAAAAAGCTCTGGTAATCTGAAAGAGGACTTTTGTTGCAGCTCCTCTAAACTCCAGAGGGGTGGGTTGTCTTTTCCTCAAAGCACCACTCCTCTAAATCCAAAGTTGTTGGATCTTCTCTTCCTCAAAGAACACAAAGACCTTTTCAGAGAGAGATTCCTTTTTTTAGTCTCCCAAGTGCCTGGGACATGGAAGCAATGGAAACTAATGTGCCAATCCTCAAGTGCAGTCTGCAGGGGAATTCTTTGTCCAAAGAAAGGATGGAGTTAATGCATTAGGTTTACTCTTACTGAAACCCAACCCCTGACAGCTCTGATACTCTGTCACCTACAGTTTTGTTCCTACTGAGGAAGCACCAAGAGGTGTTCTTTTAAACATCCATGGGGTGAGGGGCAGAGGGGAACCACATTGTTCTTAGACCAGGTCTGCACACTCAATCCAGCTCATCCAGATGCTAACCAGGTGAAAGAGATATTTGGCTCCTTTGGTATGAGTGTAGTTTAAAAGCAAGTTAGAAGTAGATAAATGTTGGGCATTTCCTTAATGCAGATTCTTTGTCAAAACCTGCTGGGCAGATGTCTGGTAATATTGGGGATGCTGGTCTGGCTTAAGGTGCCAATGTTAACTTTTTGTTCTGTGCTGTCTTCTCTGTCTTTTTGTGGCCATCTTCTCTTTGTCTTAAGGAGCCAAGAAATTGAGGTTAAAATGGAAAGCAGTTTTTTTTTTTTTTAAGTTCATTCATGTTTGAAGCCAACTTGTGTGGAAATCAGTGAATAAAACTTGTATCCAGAATAAGACTTTAAAGGGATGTTGTTCAAGCGGTAATTTTGATTTATTTATTCAGCATTTATTTTGTTTAGCTGAAATTAAGAGTCCCTCCACAAAGTATGTTGAGCAGTCAGTCTGTGACTGCAGTGAGTAATTTTTCTTTCTGGAGCTTGTTGGAACTTTAAATGGGTCCATGTATCCAGGCCCTTTCCTCTGTCCTTGTTGCATGGTACATATCCCAGACCAGAGACAGTCATAGAATGGTTTGGGCTGCAAGGAACCTTCGAGATCATCTTATTCCAGCCCCCTGTCACGGGAAGGGACACTTTCTGCTAGACCAGGATGCTTGAAGCCACATCCAGCCTGGCCTTGAACACTTCCAGGGTTGGGTTGAGGAAGGAGGACAGACAGTGACTGAAGGAGTTTTCCATTCCAGTGAGAACATTCTGGCACTGCAGTGAATGAGTCCTGCCAAGCTTGCCTGGAGCAGCTGGGAGTTTAGGCTGGATCTGTCAGGATAAGGATTAGAGGCAGGCCTTAAAAACAACAGAACCCCATAAACCCAGGGACATTTACTTACAGATCAGTAACACAGACCTGATTATCTTTCTGCATGTCTAAGCTGAGAATTTCCACTGGGCAATGATAGGAGAATGGATCAGCTGTCCCGGCTCAGCTAATGAGTGTAACGTTCTGGGACTCTTGTTTGGAGAGGCAGGATGTGTGTGGCAGCACTGGGAGGGCAGTTGCCAGCTTCAGCTTAGCTCTTGTTTCTTTTCAGCTCCAAGAAATGCTACATGTCTGGCACAGCTGGCCAGTTCCTGTGTTTGCTCAAGACAGGCTTTGTGAGGGGATGAGATGTCAGACTGTGTAAACCTTGACCTTACTGTATGGAATTTTCATGCCTTAGGTAACTGAGAGTGTATCTCTAAGACAGATACTGGAGTGGCTAAAAAAGCTTAGGCACACAGAGACCAGGATATGCAGCTATTTGGTAAATGTCATCCTGCAGTGGTGGCTGTGGAACAGTGTGAGATCTGCCTTGAGATGAAAAATCAGTCATGTAACAGCTTTCAAATCATCCCAGGAAGCAAGAGCTAGTCATTAGCGTGCTGCTGTTGTACTAGCCAGACAATTTATTGTTAAATGCTTGTCTGTAAAGAAAAATCTGCTTTTTCTGGGAGCTCTCGATAGCACTGACATTTACTCAGAGTAAATCTAACAGGGATTGGCTCAGGACACTAGAGCCTGACAGACATGACATTTGCTGCTGCCATACTTTAACCAATATTGTGATGATAAGGTCTTGGCTATCCAATGGAATTGATGAAATACAATTTTAAACCTAATGGATAGTCTATTTACCTTCACACTAAGCTGTAAGAAGAATTAAATTAAGGATCTTTTCATGCTTCTTGGTATACGCTGCAAAATACCTCATGAATTAAATTTACCTTTATTTCCATTGTCTCCAGACATTAAAAGTACAAGCTAGGGGGTTTTTCTGTCCTTTTTAGGAGTTTTCAAGGCTGTTTTCAACAGCCTTGTCAAAGTGTAGATTATACATGATCTTTCAATACTGTATGAGTGCATAGTCCTGGAAATTACGCTAAAGGTTATGGAGAGTAAGGTGGTTGGGGACAGCCAATGGGGCTTCACTGAGGGGGAATTGTGCCTGACAAGTCTGTTGGCCTTCTGTGACTGAGCCAGAGCACTGGTTGGTAAGGGTTGTCAAATTTTCATATGGTAATAGTCAGATCTCAAAGGTCCCTTGCAGCCCAAACCATTCTATGACTGTCTCTGGTCTGGGATATATACAATACAACAAGGAATAAAAAGTCTTGGTGAAAGAGAGGAGGAAGAGATCAAGCTGTGATTACACACATAAAAAGGGTGTGCTAGAAAAGTATTATAAACATTGCCAGTATTTAGCATCAGTTGGGATTATCTTGCAGGAAATGAAATAATGTATTATTAAAAATATGGAATAGTTTTATTTCCATTAGGAAATGAAAGAGTTGCATAAGGATAGTTCTTTCATAAATGATTCAGATAAGATTTCTATTTTAGCATTAATCATAAGTTCAATTATCAATAGTGGGGGGTGCCAGAAATTGTGTCGATGAGATCTAATTATTTATGGATTTATTTTGCCAGATTTTCTTTTTTTAACTGTGTTGAGGTAAAGGTTATTGTCCTTCATGGTTTAAGATAATCAAATTACACACAGAGTGTTGTTGGGAGAGAGGCAATTACCAGTCATGCACACAAAATTAAAATAAGTTTTGAAGCCCTCAGAGAGCTTTAACATTTTATTACTATTCTTAAGTAAGGATATTTTCATAATAGTTGATAAAACTGTTGAAAAGTCAGAACCTCTTATTTTTAATGTAAACTGCATATATATTTCTTTTAGTCAGTCTTCCCTTTGAATAACATCTTTGGTGAACAGCATAGTAGCTCTAATCAATGACTCCAAATTATGCAAGTAGACAATAGAAGAACTAAGAAATAACTTTATTATTTTTTCCAGAATGATATATATCTCAGTTATTTTAAGACCATAATTAATAAAAACCTCTTGATTTTCTCACTCTGGTAGATAACTTTTGCTTAGGTAGGGGCTATTGGCCGACAATATTGAAGGAAACCTCAACCCTCCTGAGTTGAAATAGTCCCCAATTTAAGCACTCTTAGCATTAAGGCATTTGAGTGTTAATGGTTGCTTAATATTTTTGAAGGGATAGTAACATTATTCCAAAAAATCTCACTGTCTGTGTGTGCCTGAGAAGCAGAAGTTACTAGCTAAAAGTTGGAAACACAAAGTAATAACCAACAGTGAAAAACATGAACTTTCTTAAGCTGCAGACTGACAGATATTGATGTAACTGAGTTGTAAGTAACGGTGACTGGTGACATCCCAGTGGGAAGGTACCGGCAGGTAAAAGCATGTGCCGACTCACTTCAAATCTGCAGTGGATCAAAGCAAGGCAGGTACAAAATGTCATTGTGGTGTTGCAAAGCTGGGAGAAGCTGACATTCTTGACAACAGCTGCCAGTGCTGCATTAGTGCTCCTTCAGAATGTCAGCCATTCTTCAGTTGAAGAGTGAATGACCTACTTGGAAAATCAAAGTAACCCGCTCTTGTCCTTTGGGAAGTAATGCCACTCTTTTTCCACCAATTAGTAGATGGTGAGTGAAGGTACCACACACAGACTTTGCCTTAGGCTGCAGAACGGGAGGAAAATTCAGAGGAAAACTGTGCTTAATAGTACCTTGGCATGTCTGCCCATTTCTTCAGGGTTTAGAGCACAGTGCTCCATTTAGAGATGATCAGCTCATGAAGGGCTAACTCGAGAGAGAAACTCGATGGAAAAATACATTTCAAGATGGAAAAATTATAATAACTGTTCTTCAGAATGTAGAATCCAGGATGTTAATGATGAAAAAATAAGGAACAGGGAAGGTTGTAACCTTAGAGTGAGGATTATTCCCTTGGATGACAGTGTCCTTTATAAAGAGGTGTGTTCTAACAAATGTAGCCAAGTGTCAGGCTTTGCATAAGCCAAGCTTTGAGTTGTTGGCAGAGCCACGTTGGTGTCTGAGAGCACACATTGGATTTGTTTTATTGTACTCCAGAGAGAATTTGATACTAAGCTCTAAGTGCCACAGGGAACAACCAGCTCAAGAGGAGGAAACCTGGAAATAAATGTTATGATAGAAATCAGAATCAATGCAAAATCCAAACCTGCTGATTTCAAGCTTCTGTTCTCAAATGAAAGTGGTAGCAGGAGATCCTTTCTACCCTTCATATGAAAAATAACTTAGTGGTGTTTTTCCTGCTTTATTTATTGTTCCTTACAAGTATTCAGAGTGTAACAGGAGGAGCAGCTGATCTCCTTTTTCAGCAATGATTTTTTGTTTTCTATTGCAAAATTGTAAAAAGTATAACTATCCCTTTTAAATGTAGGACAAAAGGCAAAAAAGAAACAGGAACTAAAATCTGTATTTCCTATTCCCACTGGCAAGCAGTTTTTCCAGCCTAAGGTTTAATTCAGCTTTGCTCAAATAGTCAGAAGTTCGTTTAGTACCATTTAAAAATCAGAAAGGAGATGGCAGTGTACTTATGGTTGGCTGGATCATGTACGGCATTACAGATTTGTTGGGTTTGAGCCTCCTTAGACAACATAAGCTCTCTCAGCGCCTCTTGGCACAACAGCAGGGCAGAGGGGCCCTTGATGGTTACATCTGTGGTCCTGTTCCTGCTGTGTCATTCCAAGCAATGGTTGTTAGACTGTGCTTGTCAGGGGAATGGTGTGGCAGTTCTCCATAACCTTGTTGTTGTTAACAGTCTTGCCTCTGATAGTGAAGGAAATGGATTCTGAACAATCAAGGCCAGTTTTAATACATGGACAGTGGAAACACAGAAACAAGAGGTGGTGGAACAGCTTTGGAATGGTTTGTTTTAGTGCGTGCAGTTGTTGTACTTAATTTTGCTGTCCAGCACTGAGGACTGAGGGCCTCCTCATCCTGTAATGTCTACAGAGAAATTAGTTGGAGAAATCAGTGCAGCAACATAAAAGGCAATATCAAATAACAGAAAATAGTTGTTTAATCCACTGTCAAGCTCTCTAGGACAGGAGCAACTTTATCTGACTAGAAACCCCATTTTGCAGAGGTTTATTATCCCCTTCAAGGATACTAACAGTGGTTCTTGGAGGTAATGGTGAAGGAGAAGAAGAATGTAATCAATCATCCCACATTGTCTGCATTAAACCTTCTGGTTTCAGTAAGAAGAATATTGAACTCCTTTCTTTTTGACTGCAATTCAATTCTAGCACACTTGAAATTGTAAGTCCACAATGAGTAGAGAGGAGAGCTGTCCCTAAATCAGATTCTGTCTAGTTTAAATGCTATTTATTCCAAACAAAGCATCTGAAAAGACAGTTGAAGTTTAGAAAGTGTCTGCAAGAAAGAGATAATAACGTTTGGGTTTTGCCCCCCAAATATTGACGGATTTCCAGTAAATGATAAAAGAGAAAAGGCATCTATTACAACACTTTCTACCATTCCTGGGGTTAACATTCCTCATGAAGCTTAAGGAAGAGACAGTCCTGTGACAAAACATATTTTGTAAGTCTGCATCTTGTGTGTGTCCCCATTTCCCAGCTCTGTGAAAGTTGCAGATGTTTTTACTGCTGCAGTCAACTGATCAGGAGCTGGAAAACCCTGGAATTGGAAGTGGGTTCCCATGAAGCCATGGGAGAAGCTTCCAGGCAAGTCTTTGATGTATGGCTGTCACAGATCCTTTTTTCTCAGCAGCTGAAGTGGGAGACAGAAAATATTCCGTACTTAGTGAAAGTCTGGGGTTAGGGGAAGAGAGGAGGTTCCCCCTTTTAAACAAAAAGCTGGAACTCAGGGACTTTCCAGTTCTTTGGACAAACAGTTAAATAATGCCTTTAATGCCATTAGTGTGACTTTGAAAGAAATCCTTTTAGGAATCCTCAAACAACCATCAGAATATATGTAATGTGGACTACGCATTTGTTTTTTGTTTTTTAGCTAAATATTATTGTAGTAAGTAACGTTGGAATTTGTTAGCTAAATGTTGTAGCTAATTGTTGCATATTAATCTCATGTCCAGCATCACAGGTATTTAGTGTTTCAGCATTTTTTAATCATTGACATTTGAACACTGGAATAGTGAAAAGGTTAAAGAATATTTCCACCAATTCAGTACATTCCTATATTAGGAGGTACATGAAAGAATTAGCTGGAAGTTGCCTTTTTACAGTAAGTAACAGTCACTGAAGAATTTGTGTTTTATGTTTTGATAACCAAGCTGCTGAAATTGTTATTTGATCAAACCAGAGGAGTTCTGACATGATAATTTATTTCTTACCTTAAAATTATTTTATTCAACCAAAGCATAATTTTTTTTAAGAAATATGTTTCATTTTATAAACTTTAAAATATATCTAGAGCAGAAGACTTTGATGAGTCATATCCTCTAAATTTCTTTATCAAATAACTTTGCATGGAGTGATGATATTTTATTCTTTCTTGCATTTATGAAAAGGACTGTCTTGAGATAAAGTAGAAAGATTTTCTATTAGGCTACAGAGTTTCAGTTTGTATTGACAAACCAAAATGAAAAACAGTTGTTAAGTGGTAAGCAGCATTTAAAAATTGCTGGCCTTCTGTCCCCATGTGTGCATTTAATGCTCAGTCTGAATTTTCTGATGCATTATGGTAATAAAAGATGCCCTGCATTTCCTCTAATAGCAGTGCCCTCTGCCCCTCTTGGCATCGAGAGACAAAACCAAGTGGAGTCAGTAAACAAGTACTTGCTGCATTGTTGGGCTTGAAATTGGCATCCGGTGGTGATGGAAAAAGAATTCCAGAGCAGGATTGGTCTTGCTTTAAGGTTTTGTGCCTTTGAGTGGCTCACAGGAGCTGAATACTTCAGCTGGTGTCGTGTTTGAATGAGTTCACTCTTTCCTCTCCCTTCTACAGGAGGATAAAGTGAGCCAGGCAAGGCTTGTGTTAAAATGATGGCATCGCCAGGCTGAGACACCAGCTGAGGGCTGATCCCTGCACAGCAAGAGGTGACACATGGTGTGCAGAGTGCTGAGGCAGGGCTGGGACAGGCTGCTCTGGGATCCACGTTCTGCTGCTTTCCACAGCTAATTAAAGGGGATTTAGTGCCTTTCCCCCAAGCTGGTATCACCAGGTGAGCATTGTGTTACTTGGTAACTGTGTCACTCCCTAGTTCAGATCTGTACTTCTGCACTGCATCCCCAGATCTTGCCTTTCCTGTCAGTGTTGGCACCCAGACAGAACCCATGGCTCATTTTAAGAAACTGGCTTTCAGAGTAAATCATTTTGATGTCGCATTTTTGTCACAGCAGAAGAGTGGCTGGTGGTGCCAGAGGCCAGTGCTGCTCTCTCCTAACGAGAGCTGCAAGGACTGGGGGGATCAGCACAGGCCCTCGCCTTTGGGAGTGGAGCTTTCCATCTTCTCTCTGGCATCAGTTCATGTTCACTAAAGCAAGTGGACCTTCTGGTCCCATGAGCTGTCAGAAAATCCAAACATATGTAGATGCTGCACCGAAGAGGCCATTTGTAGAAAGAAAGAACTGGAGTACTATTTGCATAGTGAGGATGGGAACTGAAGGGGAAAGGCTCCTTTCTGAGGACTTGAAGGTCAGGGAGCACTTGAACCTTAAACTATTAATGCAGAGAAGTGGTCAGTACTAGTTTTCTTGGAAAGGATGATAAACACTTTGAATTTATAGGTTTCTTTCCATCAACTACCTCTTTTCTCTGCCTATGCTGTTTAGGCAGATCAATTTATTTCCTGCAAAGGAGTGTAATTTTTACCATTTCATAGTGAATACTGTAGCTTTGAGAATAAATATAGTTTTTATCATAATACATGATATGAAAAAAAAAAGAAAATAACTTTTTTTTTGCATTGAAGTATATTGATGTGGATTGACAAATAGTCTGATTGTGCTTATTCCAAAAAAAATGGAGCTTGCAAGGCTATGTTTTCCTCTTCCCCTCCTCCCCCATCACCCTTTGCACATTCAGAAGTTTCCCACTCAGTCTTGAAAGTTTCGCAGCCCAACTACAAATGCAGAAAAATAATTGTCAGCAGCCATGAGAACTTGAGGCTCAAAAAGAGATTTTAGTGCTCACATCTTCATGTTAAGTTGCAACACTAACTACTGGTATAGAAAAGGTCAAAAGCACCTGCTGAGTGCTACAATGTGAGAATTAACTCAAGAATCTGGGACTGAGCAAAGTACATACTGTTGAGTGTGTGAACCAATAATTTGAAAGCCAAACCTCAGTTCTGTGATTGTTTATGCGGTTTAAAACCTAAAAAATAGGTTAAAAAAAAAAAAAAGAGAGAACACCTTCATGGTTAAAGCACTGCAGTTAAAGTGCTCCACATACAAGAATCACCAAATCTTTCACAAAATTGTGAAGTTTTAGTTGGTGGATCTGGGGCGAAATTCTTCCAAACTTGGATCAATACAGGAAACTTATTCAGCCACTTTTTATCACCAGCTCTCAGCTTGATGGTTCTCTCAATCTCTAAAGCTTTCAAGCTGTTTCTTGTCTGACACCATGAGTGCCATGCTGGTAGCACGTCGACAGTTTTATTCTCTCACCTGCAAAGGAATGTAAAATTATATGGAAGAAAAAAAGGAGCTGTTAGGAGCACCTGACCTAGATTTGAATCCTTTTTAAAGCAGAATGGCTCATATTAACTTTGAGTAAATCCTGAATTTTTGAAGCTTTGTAAATCTGCTGTGGAATCACTTCTGGATGAAATGCTAAGTTTGTGCATTAATTAATTCCTTTAAATCCCTATTAGAATGAAGTAAAGCTAAAAAACCCCAAACCCTAATGGTTCCATTGATGACTCATTTTCTCTCTTTATCCTGCTTGTTTCTTTCAGATTGTGCCACTCTGGATTGTTGCAGCTTTATTAGTTTGTGCATTTCTTAAATTAGGTGGTCACACCTTGGGGATCAGTTTGCTGCATAAAAGCAACAGGGTAACACTTTTGGCTGAGATAAGGACAGTGAAAAAGGCAAATTTCTGACTTGTGCCTCTGAGGGTGCAGTGGATACCAAGAGAAAACCCTGGGTGGCAGCACTGGCTGGTGTGGAACAGCTTCTTCTGAAGCTGTGTCAGAACTTCCTATGAGTCTTCTGGGTATGGTTTGCTCTGTGGTTTTCTGTTGTGTTTGTTTGTTTGTTAAATACATTTGTCTGTGTGTGCTTCAATGATAGAACTTTTTCCTGTAAAACATGATTTTTTTTTTTTGGCTTGCCTCTGAGGAGTGTAGGAACAAAAATGATTGACTCTTGTTCTTTAGGTCTTTCTATAAATTCTATAAGTGTTGAGCAAAATCCTATATTCAGGTCACTACATACCCATAGGAACTCGATCTATAGAATGTGTTCTATTAAGAATGTATGCATTACATATGAAGTGGATGTGCTCTCAGCATTCTTCCTTCTCTTTGAAAGGTTCATGTCTCTTGGTGGTTCCCACTCAGAAGAATCACAGGTTGGGTAAGTTCAGAAGGGACCACTGTGGGTCATCTGGATCCAACCTCTTTGCTTAAGCAGGATGATCCTCAAGCACATGGCACATGTGCCTGAAATTCTGAGGTACCTGAGTGGGGGTTTTTTTGTTTGCTTTCTGTCTGTTGTTTTGCTTCATTTTCTCTTTTTCAGTATTTCTACACCGGTGGTGAAAGGATTAAAAAAGTATATTAAAAGGATTAAAAAAATATATGGCAGTTAATGAAAGATTTTGCAGTAACATTAAAAAACCCCCAACAAAACAAAACAACCACAAAAAATAAACAAAGCAAAAACCCCTCCAAACATAAGAAGTGCCTCAAGGGACAGAATTCTTGCATCTATTCAACCGAAATGACACCTTTATCTTATAGAAATTGGATAGATACCTTTTTCTACAAGAATTGGCAGTGCCACACAGCCAAAAGAGTAGCACAAATAGTGTTCCAACTGCTGCTTTTGTGTATAGCACACAATTACGTGGAGGGACTATCTATATCAAAATAGAAATGCAAAGAAACACTGTCATGTTTAAAATTTCAGAAGGCACCTTATTCCTACTGGTAACAATGTGATGCTAAAAGGAATTCTGCTTGCTTGTCCTCCTGTGCTCAGCTTTTGCATTCAGATATTTTGCTATGAGGTTTCAGTGCTTGGTTTTCTTTCACAGCAATCATTTTGCAGAATTCACAGGTGATGAAAATAAGTTACTTGTGAAAAACGAAAAATAACTTTGCTGATGTTATAAAGTCTGTTTTGTTTGGAGCTTGTTCTCTCCAAAGTGTTTTAAGTTATTGAAGTGCAGATTGCTTGTTCCATCAACTGAGGCTTTCACTGAAAAGACTGATCATATCTGAGATGTGGATTCAAAAAGTATGTAGTAAATATAGGCTGAAAGTGAATATGGAACAAAGAGTTGAGGATTCATGGAAGCAAAATCCATCATTGATTTCTAAGGGAGCTGTCTCTGACTCACAAAACGTTGAGATATCAAGTGTCACTGAGTGCTGGCAGTGTGCCTTTACAATTTCCCTGGTGCTGCTCTCCGTCCCTTTCAGCATACTGGGTTACAACAACTTTTACCAGAGAAATCTGCTCTTATGCTGCTTTGAACAAAAGGAGGCTCATCTGTAGGAGAAATCGGGGTGTAAAATTGTATCAGAGTCTGCAGAGGTGTGTGGATGTACCTGGGTGAAGTCTTTTCACAAGGCAATGGTGGCACCCTTAGGATATTTCACGTCTCTGCTCCCTGGGAGGACCTGATGGCACAAGCACCAAATAACTCTTTTAACAGTGTTTGAACAGGGTGATTCTCTAATGGGTTGTGATGACCAACACAGCAGCATTTTATGGAGCCTTCTAGAAGGGACACAGTCATGACATAAAGTGTATGGCCACTGTTTCAGATGTTTTATTTCTGCTCTTCCCAGAAGAACTGGTTATAAATATGCATCGATTCAATATTCTTTCCTGCTTAGACTGCAATTTTATACATTTTTTTTTCCTCACAGTTTCTTTTATCCACCAAGTTCAGAGGCTTTGGCCTAACAAATCATCCAGGGCCTTTTATTTTTAGAGTTGCCAAATCTGGAAACTCCTCGTGACTCTAGGAAATGTTTTCTGTGTGTTTATAATCCCCAAACCATGGGGAATTTGCTGTCCTTCAGCAAGCTTTGCAGCTAAGCCTCCTATGTAATTCTGGAATATGATCCTGGTTACTTAGGGAACCTCTTCAATTTGGCAGGAGCAGTGCAGCTTGTGCTTTGAACATTAAAACAGCGTTTTTGTGTTTGGAAGGTCTTTCTTCACTGCTGGTATTTGGTGTGAAAAGACATCCAAAGGAAAGATTTTTATTTCCTTCCTTCATATTAGGCATGGGACATTTAAATTACAGACTCGGATTACAGCAATGGTCAGACTGTGCTATATTAGGAGGAGTGTTTTCAGGATGGGTATGTTCCTTTTGAGTGCAAGTACTACCTTAAACCCCTATGGAAGTTCCCATCAGGATTCACATGGATCAAACAAAATACTGTCATGACCTTTTCCAGTCAACGACAACCACAAATGTTTGGGGGGTTTGGTTGGTTGGTTATTCTTTGTTTGTTTGTGGTTGGTTTGTTTTTTCCTGAAATGCTTTGCCAAGCTGAAGAAGCTTCCAAATCTGTCCCTGTTAATGAAGAAGTCAATGGAGGTTGATTATCTTATCCATGCAGTTTGTTTTAATTCAATATATGGTCTTTATTTCTTTGCTCCTGGAGTCAAGGACATCTCTGGCTCCACAGATTGTGGCTTTGCTTTCCTTCCCTTGTTACCTTTTCTCCTCTGTATCTTATTTCTTTTCCACCCTGTACAGACACAAGCATGTGCTGTGGTCTAATGAATTTGATGGCACTTTGTTAATGATTAATGAGGCTGTGGGTTGAAACTAGACAACTCTGGATATAAAGTACTGTCAAAGTTTGGTTTAATTAGTACAGTATTTCTATTTCAAATATTTATCTGTGCATTCAAATCCTGTCAATAAAATTTAGACTGCTACTTCATGCTAAAGAGGTTTTCTGTATCACCGCTATGGGCAATAAAATACCTAAACACATTCAAAATTTTATTTTTATCTGGCTTTTCAATTACTTGGTGAACTCTTTGGAGAAGGTATCTAATGTGTTCAGGATTCTCAAACTCTTGTTATTACTGAATGCCAAACCATCACTAACTCCTACAGGGACAGATCAAGTCTGTGCCAGGGCAGACAGGACACTTTACCCATTCAGAACGATCTGGAAGATGGAGGTACTTGACTGTGTCACCAAAGTCTTGGATAACTTTAACTCTGGTATTGACTGAGGTGAACATGAGATAAAGGATGAAACTGTAAGATCCAGAACTGTGGACAACCTTACTGTGCTGAGAGCACATTGTTTAGAATTCTTGGGATGTAGGTTGATAAGGAACCTCCTGGAGAAGAATGGAGATGCTGTTAGTTATCCAGCTGTGGGGAAAACTTGCATTTGCAAGGAAAACCTTTCCTTGACTTGCCTTCTGCTGTGTCTGGTACAGTGACTTCATGAAGTGGGTGTCTTTATGAAAGGTACACCGAGCGTATGATATTCATTATATATCAGCTTTCTACAGGCAGGAAGGAGATACTGCAGGAAGAGAACCTCTCCATGCAGATCCTTTCCTAATCCATCTGCTTCATCCTGCAAACCTCTGAATTTACTGAAGTAAACACCTTGGAACAGTGTGTTGGTTCTATATCAGCTTAAAGTATATTTGTACGTTGTCTCTTGATTTGAAATGGTGAGCAGATGCGTTGAATTCGTTGAAGGTGCTGCTGCTGAACCTTTATCCAATTTTTTAGTGTAGAAGCATTTCCTTTTAAAATTTACAGGCAACTAACCATAATTGCTTCCAAACTGCATCACTCCTAGCATCTGATTGTTTCTGTTCAACTGATAATTTAATTAAGAATTGAATGCTATTCATATAAAATAACCTGAGAAATTAATATATTTAGCAATAATGCTTTAATTAGTAAAATCTATGTTATTGAGAATAATTATTTTACAATATTTTGAGTTTAATTAAGTTACATTATTCCTTCTTTTATGCTATAATAATTAATACATTGCTAATTCTGTTGGCACAGATAGAGGAAACTAATTACTTGAAATTTTTGTGCCTGTAATGAGATGAAATTAATTAAGAGTGCTATTAGAATGATCTGTACAGAATTTGGGGTGACTATTATTCTGGTTTATTTCCCCAGTTTTAAAAACTTTCTAAGACATTGCATGAATTAAAAAACCCCACAATTTAATGAAAGTATATTATTCTGTTGGGTTTGGCTGGGGTAGAGTTAATCCTCACAGTAGCTGGTGTGGGGTTGCGTTTTGGATTTGTGCTGGAAATGGTGTGGATCAGACAGGGATGTTTTTGCTCTCACTGAGCAGAAGTTAAACAGAGTCAAGGCCTTTTCTGCTCCTCACCCCACCAGTGAGTGGGCTGGGGGTGCACAAGGATTTTGGAGGGGACACAGCTGGGACAGGTCATTGCAACTGCCCCCAGCTGCCCCAGGGGATATCCCAGAGCATGTGGTGTCATGGTCGGCATGTAAAGCTGGGGGGAAGATGGAGGAAATGGAGAGTGGGGATGGACAGGCACCTCTCATGGGAAGGGGTGAATGAATTCCTTACTTTGCTTTGCTTGCACACGTGGAGACTTTGTACACTTTTCTCTTTCTCTCCTTTCATGTTTCTAAGCTCAAAAGAAACACTGAAAATTAGTTTTGTGATGAGCTAATGATGTGGCAGTGTAGGAGAGAGGGCTCTGCTAGAGTTCAAAGAACCACAGAGTACTTGATGTTGGAAGGGACTTAACCTGGATGGTAGCCCAGTGCCCACTAGTTTAAAGTAATGAGCACTTTTATGATCTGTAGACTGTTGGGTTTTTAGATCCGTGCCATCCAATGGAGGAATATAAGTAAGGGAATACAGTTCTCTCCACACAATGCCAACATGTTATTCTTTAATTATGCTGGAGCAGAAGGGGTCAATGGATTCTCACACTGACTGTTAGATGCTCTGTAACAGCAAGACTGTCAGCCTGTAAGGTTTGCTATTTTAACCTTTAAAATAGGCAACTGCAGGTGAAATTATACCATTTTCCCATTTCCCTCTCACTTTTAAATCCTAAATTTATTAAGCATCATGCATTTCAACTGGTATGGAGCTTCAGCACTGATGTGGTTTGATGCATTAAACTCTTCTTTCTCAGTAACTTGGGTGCACGTTCAGTTTGGTCAGTAATAGCAGTGAGTCGATCCTCATCCTTTGTCCCAAGAGATTTCACATGTGTGCATTCACACACACACACAGAGCTGAAAAATAAGCAGTTTTCAGTGCAATTTATAAGTGATTAGATCTTCTTTTAGGTTTAGAGCCTGGAAAAGGCAAGGAGAAACAGGCAAAGACCAGGGTATGTGAACGTTGCTGTGTGTGATCCACTCCTGCCTCAGTTACTTGTTGCTGTCCTGCCTTTCATTCCAGGCTTCTCTTTTTAGGCTCCTACTCTCATATTTGCCTGTATAACCATCCAGCCATTGGATGGTTTGGTTGCTAAAGGTACTTTTCCTCTCAATTTCAACTCAAGAAGCAAGACAGAGTGGAGATTGTGGTTACTTAGTTCCTGCCCTCACTGTGTCTCACATACAAGAATAAAGATTTTGGTAGCATAGCACAAAACTTTCCAAACTCTGAGAAAGGTTTTGCTCATTTCAGCATTCTTGTTTTGATGTCTCACAGTGGAACTTCTTTAAGAGCTTAACTGAGGAAAGTTCAGGGAAGTTATCACATTACTTCAGGTATGAAAGCAGTTTTAAGTGCTTAAACTCTTTAAAGTGTGTTATGAGGACAAGATAGGGAAGAGATGTTACTTTCCATCACAGGGATGCTGCAATATATCCTTGAGGAGATTCCTACATCTGGAGTGCCTGACTGTGAAACAGAATTCCAGTTTGCAGGCTGTAAAGATTTGTAGGCACTGCCAGGCCTCTGGAAATGCCAGGCAGGAAAAGCTGGCACAGGCGTGCCAAGTCCTGAGCTGAAGAGTCACCTCTGGCAGGGGCATCATTAGATGATGTTGCCACGAGTCAATGCAGAGTTCAAGTCTTTTGGTCAGTAGGAATGGGAGATGCTGTGGATATTTATACATTGATTAACAGCAATGCTCTCTGCATTAAAAATTCTTGGCTAGATCTCCAGAGGGCATGGCCTGTGTTATGGATGGGATCTCATCCTGCCTTTGTTTTAACAGGCTCCTAATGTAGACATTGGGTAGAAGCCTGTGTTGATCAATAAAACATTCTGAAGACTTTTCTTGTTGACATGGGGATTAGAGAGCTTTGCTAACTGGGTCAGGTGAAATACTAATGAGTTTGTTACCTTTTAGAGGACTGAGATTGTTTGATTATGTGACTAGAAGTCGCCATTACTGTGAAGGGTTTTGTGAAGTCTAATGAGTAAACTTTTGTGACATTACTCAACCTTATTTTTGTATTTATTTCTTGCAGGAGGGTTGTTTTAGGGAGTTTCTTAGTTCCTGGTGTTCTGAGTGTTTATTTGCTTTCTTTATTTTCTTATTATTTGCTCTAGTCTTTACTAAATAACCATGAATGGACATGAACAAAAAAAACCCTGCACATTTTAAAAAGAAGTTTTTTGCTTCAAATTTAGCCAATAGTAATGGCAAAACTTCTAAATTTATCTATATTCTTTCTGTATCTATAAAATAAATATACTCAGTTATTATTTCTAATTATCCATGTATTCCTAGATAATTTTTAAATATATAATTGTACAGTTTAAAACTTCAGTGCTCTCAAAGAATATCGGAAGAACTTTTTTGAATGAGTTGAGCTGCATCCCATTATAATCTCTATTATAGAGAAGTGAAAAATAAGGGAATAACAAAGGTGAAGGAATCATTTCTTGTTCATAAAGTGTGTCAGCTGAGAAGAATGTTACATTTCCTTCTTACCTTGAATAACTGGTAATATCCAGCCACTGTTCATCACTTAATTTTTGTGATTTTAATAAAAGAAATACCAGGTAGTGTTACAATTTAAAAAGACTTGGATGCCGCACTTTGGCACTTTTCCTTCTGACTCTATTCTTTACAGCACATGTGGTAATTTCACGCTTTCTGGCACAAATCTAATGGGTTTCTGAATACCAGAACAGGTACCCATTTCTCAGTTCTGTCCCTTGTGTGATACGGACTGTTTACATACAAAGAGCCCATTTTTGAACAGGGAGTATCTTTTGCCCATAACACTTTACACATTGAACTGCCTGGGAGTTCTCACTGTTACATGTGGCATAGACCATCTTAGAGTTTCTTTAGTGAATTGCCTAGAAAAAGAGAAAAAGCTGGAGTATTTGCATTGAATAATTTCCAGGAAGTGCATTTTGTTCCCTGATTTCCCATTTCTAAGGGGGTGGCCATATAGATTTATGTTGCTGCACTATAAAATGACATTTCTAAGACTTCATTATCTGAAGAGAACTGTGATTCATGCTGGCAGTTCATGGAGAAATGTAAAGCAGGGGAGAGGGATGAACTCAGATTGCTGATGGCTCTGCAGTCAGTATTCTACTTATTACATAGAACTGCACTTCTGTACTTTCTTTTGGCACCACATTCTGCAGGTCTGTAAACCCTCAATAGCAACAGGTGAGTCTGGAAATCATACTTTGGTATCCCTCCAAATGCTTCTTTAATGAGATGTGTGTTCAGTATTTGTCTTCCATCAGCAGTAAATAATACAGAGGTGCTTGGGAAATTAAACTAAATTATATCGTGATTCTGTCACTTTTCAGTGGGGATTCAGTTACACACGAATTGGTAGAATTAAAAATAATAGTCAAGTCACTCCTTTTCAACATTTTGCCTATCCTTCTGCACACTCAAAACCTCTGGTAGTAAAATGTAACATCCTTTGTCCTGTATTTAGATGCTATCAGGGATTTAAAAGGATCTAAGAATGGCACTACCTTATCCTGCTCATTAAATATGTCCTTTCAAACAGCAGAGAATTCCTACTTACTACTGTCTTTGTAACTAACATAAAACATACCAAAATGTCATCAGAAAGTTAGTATTATTATAAAGTTCAGCTTATTTAGCAGCTAAACATTTATATTAATTGTTGAAATACCCTCCACAGTTGCATCGATGGTAAGAATTTAAAGCTAAGAAGGGTCTTTTTTTTTTTGACTTTCATTGTGCTGAGAGTCACTTCCCACTGGATGGCACTATTTAATAAATTATATTGGGGAAGGTGATTGTTACAGCACACAAACTTCAGCTTTAGAGGACATTAGAGAAGTGACATTTAGAATTGCTAAATGTATTCTGTCTTTCATCTTTTTCTAAAGGAGAGCCCCAAACATGCTGATCCACTGAGCACTGAAATGACCACTGAGGCTGCTGTGGCAGCACATGGTTTATACTCAACTCAGTAACTCATACCACAGACCCACCAAAAAAAAAGGTTTATATTTTACCAAAGTTCTGTTCCTGACCTTTTCAAAAGATTATAGTTTTTAAAAGCATAAATGTTCTCTTTTTTCCTTCCATCAGGAAAAATTGCTTTTAATACAGGCTTGACAGTCACACATAGTGTTGAGGTCTGTTTCTATTTTGCTGTTTGTTAGTACAATTTGTATCAGCAGTTGCCATTCAGGAAGTTATCAGGGTTCTTTTGTTTCCATTTTCATATGCAGGACCTTAACAGCAAAGCTGGAGTCCAACCTTGGGCAATTCACAGCAGAAAGGCTCCAGATAAAAATGAATGAACTCAGTTTCTTTTGTGAGAATGCTGGAATTCTCATTTCCAGTTTTTGAAAGCTGATTGAAACAAGAACTTAGGCCATAAATAGACAAGACTGAACTTTGTCTATAAAAATAGAATAAGGGTTTTATGGGTAATTCAAGGGCATGTTAAGCTTCATTGCCAGGCAGCCAAGAAATAAACAGTTAGTAATGGAATTAGAGAAAGGCAATTATCTCAGAACAATAATACATCTGGGATGTGCAGAAATACAGGGGGCAGGATGATAAGACAGCCTCTGTTTCCCCTTCTTGCCCCACTGGTGCTATGGACACAAAAATTCTACTAAGGATGTTGAGCATTTCTACAGAAACAAAGGCTTGTGTTTTCAGAGTGGTGCTGAAGTTACAGCTAATGAGGATGTAGCCTCGTGTCTGCTGTTAACATGGACCACTTTGCTGTGCTCTGTGTCAGGTGATCACAGTACAAGCTCTGTATCTATAACAACTGCATCTTTCCCTGGAGCTGTGAATTTTGTTAAAAACCTGTTCCTGAGCCTGCCCAGTGTTTCTGTCCATGGAATTCAGCACACTATGTGTTGTACCAATGGTGTTCCTTGGTGCAAAGGAAAGTAAATGAACAAATCAGTCTCCCTTGTTTTACTTTTCCAACGTACAGAATCAGCTTGAGTCTCTCTGCAACAATTTCTAATTGTTGTGTTTTGCATGTGACAAAAGGAGAAGAGCACACATAGAGAGAAAAATTAGCTCTGTCAAACAACTTCTAGGCATATATGTTTCCATCCTCTGCAGGTAATGGGAGCACAGGCATTGAAACTGGAGGTGAAGCACAGGATCCAACATGGTATAGTAAGGAATGAGACTCAGAGCTGGCTTGGTTTTCATCATTGTTTTGTTTCCTTAATCTCAGAACAGACTGTGCTGTTTTCTTTATACTTCTTACCTTCTGATTTTGGAACCTGGTAGGATAAAACAGGTGACCTTTAAAAAGCCAAAAGCTGTTCTCCAAGCATCTGTTATGAGACTGAAGGCTCTTGGACTTTGCATCTGCAGTGAAGTCACTTTTCTTGTTATTAAACCACTGCTACATTTACAGTGTGGGCTACTTACATCATCTGGCATTTTAACATCCCTTTGAGAGGTTTCATGGTCTGCTCAATCTGTGTGTTATTTCTGATAAAGTGAGCTCAACTCCAGTTTCTTCTTTTAACCACTGCTAACTCTGTTCAGATAGGGGAAAAAGAAAAAAAATAAAGTCCTTGCTCAAACACTAAACAAGCTTACAGAATATTTATTCAGCACTTTGTCCAGGGAATTTCAACCTCAGCTGAAGCTTCTCTATGCTTCCTTGGCACAACTCATTCTGTTCTCATTAAAATTAGGAGAAAAATATATTAATATTTGTTTACAGTGAAGAAAGAAAATGAAACACCTGATGTTTAATGAGGTTAGCAAAGTAGACCTGCTTTAACCAGAAAGACAGATTTAGAAAGACCTACTGCAGAATATCTGCTGCCCCATGAGAAGTGGGCTTGTCCTTCCTTCCAAATAAAGAGAAATGGAAGGATATTCTCTGTCCCAGACAGCTGCCAATAGAGCTGTTTCCTGGAAATACCCTGTGGGGAGAGGCTGGGTGGTACTGAGGGACACAGGTATCTAATTTATGAATCCTTCAGTACTGAAAACTGCCTCCCATAATTTAAACTGTGTTCGGAAAAAACTTGTCAACTTGGGCAAAATGCAGACAGCTTGGAAATAGAACTTGTGGAGGTCTTATGCATCTAAAATATGTGTTTCAGGTCATGTAATTTCCTCCTTTGTATCAACTCTATTTTTTTTAAATTTTCTCTATGTAAATGTATTTGTTATATCCCCCATGTGTAGCCACTGCTCCATAACATGTTTATAACTCCTTGGGTGTTGCAAATGTTGTTATGGTTAAGTGAAGGCTACGATTTTTATAGAATATACTTCTTAAAAATGGCATAAGTTCACAATAATGCATCATTTTCTACAGAAACTATGATTAGTCTTACGAGTTGTTAAAAATTTCTTCTCAAATACTGCCAGAAGTCATCAAAATTTGGGAAATGGTATAGTTCTAATCTGTTTTGTCCTACCATGGAACAAGTGTTAGATTCTGAAGTTTATTATAGAATAATAAAATAAATTGTTCAGCCCGGAAATGTTGTATAAATCTTAAATAGATACTAAAAAATAAATTAAATTCAACAAAGCTATAATTATATTATTAAAAAACAGATAATCCTGTAGAAATTGGCTGTTTTTAGAATGAGTGAGCTAATATTTATCTTTCTAATTTCTTTTGCTTCTGGCTACTCAAAGGCAGTCTGGCAGTTCATCTCCTGTGGGTAGAAATCCAACAAATTCAGCTTATTTAAGTTTTGAGTGAAAATATGACAAAACATTCTTAAGCTCATTGGACCTATAGAATAGATTCCTTAAAATCTATTAAAGGCAAACCCAGCAAAATAGAATTTAAAGTCTTTATGAAGTTTCAAAATACTGTTTTCGAATTGTAGGTTTTAAAGTATAAAAGCTCCATGCCATCATAAAATCCCATATTTAAAAAGTCTAATTGACTGAAGTAGGAGTGAGTTTTCTTAAAGGGGGAACATGGATGATCTGTCCCAATTCCTAACGGATTGACTCCAGAGTCATCGTATTGGCTGGGTGTTTGTGGCATCCACAGGACAGAAGAAGAGATTATCTAGATTCTTCTTTACCATGCCATTACCATAATTTCCTGCAACCATTCTTACACTGCAATAGCTAATTTAATGAAGGCAACTTAATATGTTACTAAGTGTTCTCCTACCCAGAGAGCTTCATAAATCCTCTCTGTTTTTTGATTAATCTTTGATTCCACTTCCATTATTCATTCATTGCAGAAATACCACTGTGATTAGCACAGGAGAAGAGAAATAGGCTGGCTGGGTTATATTGTGTAAGAAAATATCTATAACAGTTAGATACAACTGAGGGACACTTTTCCAAATCGTGGCATATCCCCTGCAACCAACCATTCATTCTCATCTTCTCATCTTCAAGGCCAGGTTGGCCAGGGCTTGGAGCAACCTCATCCAGTGGGTGGTGTTCCTGTCCATTCATTCAAAGCATTGATTTCTCTTATGTTTTCTTTGACCTGTTTATAGTGTAGTTCTGCCCTTTGTTCTTTGTGCCATCACTGACAACTGGCTCTCAGATACAAATCCCCAACTTCAGCTCAGTCACCCCTTTGGACCACATTTGTGGTGATAGCAAAAGGAAAGTCCTTGAAAGTTGTGGGAGTTTTTTATGTACTAACAGTGACATTCTACCACACTGCTTCTTTTAAATATTAATTTCTGGATTTCCTGGAGATCAGTACTGATCTTGCTGGAATAGAGCAAGAATTAAGTGCCTTCTCAAACAGAGCTGGGGATTGGAGAGGGAAAAGGCTTAGCAAGGCATTTGCTATCCAACCTACTGCTTTTCCCACATAGTTATTCAGAAATGTACTCCTCTAGCATTTCAGAGAAATACTTTTTCTTCAGTGGATTTTGCTGGAGTAAATCTGTAAAAAGCCCAAGTCTAAATCAGCCCTAACTTTGTCTGTCTTTGTGGAATAGGCAGTTATTGATTATCTATACATCAGGTAAGTCTCTTTCTAATGCCAGGAAGTAATTTTATTATGTCTCAAAGCATGAATTTAAGAAGTTATTAAAAGTGTATTCAATACTGTGGTGAATGATCTGTCGGGCTACTACTCTGTCTTAATAAGAACCTTGTTCAAATGTCTCATGCTGGGGAATTTTAAGTACAGTATAGTACAATTTCTTTTTCTCCTGTTCTCTAATTCCATCGGGTGACTTTAGAACATTATGAAGACATTGATCTATGAATTTTCTTTGTTTAGTCTTTCAAAACCATTTCATATATGTCTGTTATGGCCACATACATGGTTTCTTATTTTTCCAGTTTGTGCTCTTGGAGTGTGATGTGTTCTACACATTTTAGAAGAAATCCCCCTGGGACTACAGGGCAATTCCTTTCAGACTGGTGGCTGCTACAAACCTAAACAGAGATCAAAAAAAATCCTATCAGGAATGTAATCTTTGAGATCTAACAGAAATTCAGTCTATATTCTTGGCTATCAACTTCAATCATACATTCTTTGGTTTAAATTATCAGCAACTCTTTAGTGCATAACGAAGTCAAATGTTCCCTGAAGTGATTAAAATGCAGATCTTCTGAAAAATTGGAGAAATCAGTTTGAAGGAAAATACTGTAGCATTTCATCGAGTTCCTTAAAACTGGTTTCCATGGTGTTTTGAATCTGGTTTAACACCTCTATTTTTAATATCCATTCCAGAAGATCTATTTTCTTACTTCCATCGTGTTAGAGGATAATTTTGTCCTTGCTAACTGTAATCTTGGAGGATGTAAAACCCAACAGGAATTGTCTGCTTGACTGCATACAAAAGATAGAATAATTTCTTCATGTTTGCCACTTCTATTTAGGAAAAGCTCTAACCCAATGGCTGTATTTTCAGCTCCCTGAAGTCAATGATCTCACTTGGAGATGCCAAACAAGCAGTGCCATGTGAGCCCAACAGAAACATTTCCTGGTGTTTGTGCTATCAGAGCTGTCACATAGGAATGATTTGTGGAAAACATGGACACCACAAATATTACCAATTTATCAGCTGTTTAATTCACATTAATTTTCCCTGCTGAGCAACATATAAATATTCATGATGCTATCAGATTACTTGACATTTTGAGAAGTTACCAAGAGGAGAGAGAAATTTGAAATAAATATTTTAATTCTTCTAAGTATGCCTTTCCTTTGAATCCCTGATGACAGTCACAGTCACATTAGGGGAATACAAACTTTTATCAAAAGTTTAATTGGTGGCAATAATGACTAGTGAGTTTGAAAAGTATTTATTATGTAACTCTTTGTGAAATTATTGGAATTTTTATCTCATAGGTGTTTTTCTTCTTTACATGTGTTTGATCAATACTGGATGAACTATGGCTAAACTTTGAAGAAAACAAATGAGTTATTAATTAGATGGTCATTGCCACTGGTTTATTTACTGAGAACTATTCTAGGGATACTCATTTTTCATACTTTGGAAAGAAACACTGAGCAGGGGAAAGTTACAGAAGTAAAACACAATTAACCCAGTGAAGGGGAGCAGTGGCATTAATTTCCAGTTAGATCTGTTGAAGATTGCTTCCATTATTTTAACTTTTGTTTAGTGAGAAATTTCTTAACCTTTTATTTTATTGGAATTTTTAATTACTTTAATTATTGTTATTTTAATGAGGACTTAGAAACAGGATTAGAGACAATTAATATTTGACAGATGGATGTTGCTGTGATCAGTATGCAAGAAATAGCTGGGCAGATGAAGAGAGTCTTGTCACATTTAAGCTTCTGTATGGCCTCACTTTGCATAAACAGATAGAAAACACGGGAAATCTCCCAGGAAGCTTACTGAGGTAAGATGTTATTCCTTGCCAAGAAACACCACTGATATTTTATAATTACAGTACAAAGCTTGGTCATGTCACACTGTGACAGACACTTTGTCATCATCCTAGTCATTACTATTAATGTGGCTCTGAATGCAGCAAAAAATACAAAGCTTTAGCTCTGACTGGTTTTGATCTGACACCAGGTTTGGGATGGTATAAATGAATTTTGTATTACTGTTGTATCTGTGCTCAACACTCCCCAACACCCAGGCAGTAACAGTGATGCTGTTTGGCTTCCTTTTTCCTTTAAGAAACAGTGCAGTGTTTTCTTCTGCCACCTTAATGTTGTGAAGACCTTCCCCTGAGTTTTGGGAGAAACGGATTGTTATTACAGTAATTGGACAGTCTATGACAACTTGCTATAATTTCTTTATTAATAATGTTTCTTAATATGGAAAAATGACATCTTTTTGTGTTTGAATTCAGCTGCCCTGACAAAGCTAATTGCTCCTCGAGCTGCCATCCTGAGATGTGCTGGGAGTGTGAAAAAGAACAACTGCTGACTTCAGGAACTTATTTTCCCAGCAATTTAACATTTTTCACATAATTAGCCTTGGTGTTCTTCTTAGATTAACAGATCTACTAAAAACATTGTGCTTTAAAAGCTGCAAACTGAGAAGAACACAACATAAAGCACATTCAAAGGGTGCCAGCTCGTTACGCTGACAGGTTTGGGAAGTACAGCACAGTTAACCTTTCACCTCCACAAATGCTTAAATACATTTCAAACACAGTTGTGATCGTATAGTTTAAGTTTATAGATTTGTGGTTTTCTTGACTAATAGGGTAATCTCCTGAAATGAGCTGATTCTGTTGATTGCAATCAGGTCCTTTGTAAAGAGAAATTATGATTGGCCTGTATCATTCACTTCATTAACTCAAAATCTGAGGAAGAAGGAAACACCCCAGAAATATATACACACACACAGAAACAACAAATATATATAGATATGGAATAGTTTTCCTCATTAATCCAAATAATGCTTTGAAAGTTGTGTGGCTGCCAGACAGAGGGTACAGCCAAAATAATCAGAACCAAGACCTGCATGTCAGGTCAGTAAAGAGCCCAATGACTTTCTGCCTGGAATGACAACAATCCTGAAGACAGGGCTTTATAGCCCTTTTTAGCTTTTCTCGTATAACTTTCCAAGTCCTCACTAATTACAGTGTGTTATGCAGGGGAATGCACAGATTAATGTTCTCTTCCAAAGCCCCTGCAGTCCCTGCAAGGCATTCTGGAGCTGTAATCGGAGATTCATCAAGGAACCTAATGTAAAATAAAGCAAGTGAAACTATTCTGAACTTCAGTAATCAGATTTGGGAAATAACAAGCATCAGTTGATTTGATCAGTGAGAAGTTAAAACAATCAGAAAAGCAGGAGGGTTAATAGCAAAAGTAGAGTAGACCATGTACCTGGAGATGGCAGAGGAGGGATCTGTGTTCAAAAGGAGACGTCAAGAACTGGATTTTGTTATAACACAGATGTTTTAAAACTCATGTCTGCAAGTCTTAACTAATTTTCATTGGTGGAAATCTGGATTTTGAAGTAATTCAAGACCAGCTAGCAAACCCCACGGGTTTCAGGGGATGTTTACATAGATTATAAGATGCTAATTTTATCAACCAAATGGAAAATGTAATATAAACCAGTATGAACACAGTTATTTACCTTGAAGGAGATGGGCTGGAGCAGCCCATAGACCTTATTAACCTTAATTATAAGCCCTTGGGGTGCCGTAAATTCTTAGTCCATTAAGTATAAAATGCTAATCTGCAGGGGCTGTAGACTCATCATGTGCAAAATTATTTGAAAATGCAAATGGGAGTTAGAAGAGAAACATCCATCCATGTCTGATTAATTCCTCACTCCTCTGTCTCAGTGAGATGCAATCCCTGGTGTCTGCCAGCAGCCCCCTTGGGCCAGGAGCTGCTTCTTGGAGTGCTCTGGGTGGGCACATGGAAGGGAAACTTCAGCCCCTTCCTGACAAGGAATGTGCAGAGCAGTGTCTTGGTGAAACTTGCCCCTGGTGAGAGTAGCAGAAGACTTTGGAATCATTTAGAATTAGAATGGTTTGGGTTGGAGGGAACCTTAAATATCATCTCATTCCAGCTCCCTGCAGGGACACCTTCCCCTGTCCCAGCTTGCTCCAAGCCCCATCCAAACTGCCCTTGGACACTTCCAGGGATGGGGAGTCCACAATTCTCTGGGCAATTTCACTTAATTTGTAGAACATGATTTATTCTCTCTGTATCCTGCAGATCTGCTTGTGTCTATGGCTGTTTAAAATGACTCAGTGCTACCTGGTTGTATTCCAAAACTCCTCAAAAAGCAATTAGTTTGTGATATTCATTTTCCCATTCTATAGTTTGCTTCCTCAGTGTGTTCTGTTGTAAAGCTTGCTTGTTTTAGTAATATAAACTGAAAATACCACATGAAAAATAACTACAAAAGGAAAAAGAAAGCACCAGACACCTTTCTCATGCTGAAGCACCAAAGTGTTGAAAAATTTTTAGTCTATTTTGTCACTGAGTTTCTGTGAAATGAATTTTATTGACTTGTGAATGCTTCCCATATGAGAAATTCTGAGATTAAGACTACTGTCATGGGCTGTTAGTTCTTGGTTTATGGAAACTGGCTCTGTTTATTGATATAAATGGATTTCAAGCTTTCTAAATATGAAAACATCCAAATGGACTATATATCTTCACTGGTACTGACCTTACTTTGATAAAGGGTTTGAAAAACTCTTTGACAAATGCTGCTTGTCATTTTGTTTCATTTCTGTTGGCTTTTTTTGCTAAAGTGTCTTCAATAGGCAAAGATTCCTGGATAATAAATTTCAGTGGTTTGATATTTTTCTACTAAGGTGAGAAAGAAAAAAAAGTCCACAGTGAAATTAAGATTTATTTCTTATGGGCCTGACAAGCTATGATTTCCTCAGCAGTTGGTTACTCTGGTACAACTAATATAAAAAAATAACCAGGAATTGTGAATAGGAGGAATAAATTTTGTGTGAAAATAGACTGTATTGTCAGGGTTTTACAGCTGGAGAATATGTATAATTATTCAGTGGCTGTTTCTTCCTTTGAGAAAACGAGATAGAAAAATAGGATGAGTAACTTTACAGAAAATCTTTTCCATTTGAAGAGAGTGCAGTTCATACTAAATTAGGAAGGACAGGAAAATTGTATCAAATAATGCAACACCTTAATGATGCAATAATATTTGGGCTTTGCTGCAAATATTTACACATTTTGATGACTTTAGGTGTCTTTTGGATTGCTCACTGTCCTCAAACACACCCATTTATGAGTATGTATGTGAGTTTTAATAAGATCTGGGAGGCAAGATGACTGACATTCTCCTCTTGCCTTTTTTTCCCCCTCTTAGAAAAGCATCATTCAGGTCCATGCTACAGGAAATCAGTGTACCTGTGCTGTACATCTCATAATGAGTTTACTTAATGTGAGAACTTGGGTTTGCTTCTCCACCACTGGATTCATTCTGCCTGTTTGGATATACATTTGATAATCATGTGGCCCATACTACTGGAATATTTCCTGTCCTGTGAGTAAAACCTCTGTTTATCCCTGGTTTAAAAGCATCTCTAAAATTCTCATTATATTTTGAAAGAAATTGTACAAGAGACAAATTGTGCTTTGCATTTCTAACTTTCACAAGCACTGTATTGCAATGATAATTTTATTGTGTTTTTTCAGCAGCACAATTATCACACTGAAAGAGTTTTCCTAAAATTTGCTTCTAAAACGACCATTTCTTTTGCAATTAAAATTAGCATCGAAACAATGAGAGTGATTTAATGCTGAGGTTGCCTTGATTGCACTTTAATAAAAATGTTCAGTTTGTACCTATTTTAAATTTTCAGTTCCCATCATATTTTCCACAGAACAGCCATTTCCCACCCAGTGCTGGTCATATCTATCAGTTCATCCATTCTCTAAGATGCCCTTGTGTGATTTCATCCCTCTGTAAGAGTGGATTTGATAATCTGATCCTGCAGTTTTTAGGAATAAGTTGCAGGATGTTTTACTCGGAGCCAGACTGTGACTTTGCACATCCCTGAGCTGGATGTTGAAGATGATTTCCAGGCTCCCTTCCAGTGACCAATCCTGTGATTTGGGATGCCCTTGGGAGTCCTCCAGTCTGTAGTTTGTTCCAGCAGGGAATTGCTGCTCCACATTCCTGCAGCTTGGTTGTGTTTGCAGCTGGAGTTCAAGGCCTGACCATTCCTGACTCAAATCCTTTATTCACCTTTTGATTTGATCAAAGAAAAGTCTAGAACACAGGAATAGTGATAACAGCTGAGAACAAAGGCCTGCCCTGCTATAGTGCTCTGTCTTAGATGTGACTCTGCACAGTGGAAGAGAAGGAAGGTGCAAATCCTTCCTGCAAATATTCTTTGAAGCCTGGAATTATCTTCCATTCAAAGATCCTGAGCTAATTGTTCTACTTAGGGAGTATCTTGACATGAATTTTCCTTCTATCTTTTTACTGTCTTATTGAAATATTTTGCCATTACATGAGAAAATTAAAAAAAAAGGTGAAATAAAAGGATATTTTATTTTTCAGTTCATAAGACTATAAACATCCATTATGCCACTGGAGGTCTATCTCTCCTCACTTTAGGAAAACACACAGAGGAAAGTAACTTAATGAAGTTGCTGTTTTTCAGTTCAAATGTTTGGCTGTATTTTATGTGTCAGTAATAAAGTTACAGAGATGCCTTGAGCAGTCACAGCTGAACTGGAGGGATTGCTCTCCTAATCCATGGAGATAAAGGGCAGCTGAAGTGCTGTGTGGTGTCCTTGCTTTGGAGAGCAAGGGCAGCCAGACTTGCTCTCCTCTCTGAGTGCCTTCAGCTGGGGAAGCTCTTGGGTTTTGTGCTCTCAGTCACAACCAGATTTGGGAAGAGTCGTTGCCATTTTAGCTGATTAGCTCAAAATTGACACTCTGAAGAGTGTAAAACACTCCTTTCCATAACCAGTGTTACAAGTGTATGTTCCAAACACAATGTACAGAAGGTAATTTTGATTATGCACTGAAAGCAGTTGGATATCAAAGGTTACGTTTAACTTGAGACAAATCTTCTTTTAATGCATTAAAATTTTAGAAATCTCTTTTTTATTACTACTATATGATATTCGAGAACTTTTTTTTCCCCCTTATTAATTGGTCTCCATAAGAGTTACAACAATCTCATGTGAGTTTTAGATTTACAATACTTTTGTCTTCTGGGAATAGTCTTTAAAACTGTTCTTCAGGGCGGTAGAAATTGTGAGGGATTCATTAAGCATGAACTATGTACAGGCCACATGCTGGCAGTATCTAACTATTAATACTAGAGGAACTACAGTAATATTATAGTTTAGGACACTTGATAGGACTATAGCCTTGAAATTGTTAGTGGAATATAACTTTATACTATTACGTATTTTTTTTTACTTTCTTAATAGTTCCATTGCCATCTACTTTGCTCAGCCTCGTGTCGATTTTAAATTGTTAGTACATGTATAATCTAGTAAAGAAATCAATAAAAATGTCTTGTTTTCAATCAATTTGAACAGGGAAAAAAAAGATGACAAAAATTAGAACAACAGAACCACTTAATCTCAGGATACTTAAAAGCTTTCTCTGTTCTAGGCAGTTACAGGAGTCTGTCATTGGTGTTTGAGGTGAGTGAAGAAGAAACTCTAAAGCTCCTTAAGTGTAACTCTGATGGAGTCCCAGCCAAAATGCTCACAGTTCAAACTCGGCAGCATGTTGGGCTGTTTTCTTGACCCTGTTAAGTTGTTGTTTTCCCACTGGCAGAGCCTGCAATGGTGATTTTTTGCATCACTTTTTTTTCTGGGTGTTTGCAGACAGATGTTCATAACTCCCAAAGTTTGCTGGCTGTTAGCACAGATGATTTTGTCATGGGAACACATTTTTAGATAAGCAGGCACTGAATCATTATGGTCCTTAAAGGCAATTACTTAAAAAAGTAATTAGACTGAGAGTCACAGTACTTTCATTTCCCAATTATAATCAAAATGAGAGTGACTCAGACATTTTGCTTTTCTAGGAGTAATGACTATGAAGTCAGCTTGTGGAGTATTGGAAGAGTTGAGTTTTGCAAATATTTAGAATTAGCATGTGTTTATTAGTATGTTAGAGCTAGGTAATTAATTGTGTAAAGAGCTAGGTAATTAATTGTGTAAATAAAAAGAAACAGCAGCAACAAAAGCTGGACTAAAAATGAGTGGAACGTGCAGAATTTTTATTCTGATTTATCACTGCATATTTTTGGATTCCACTTCTGCATAGGTGGGGAAAATGAGGTAAAACCAAAATATCGCTGGGATAAAAATTCTTGGGTAAACTCCGTGGGATTGCCACATTGTCTAAAGAGAGTTTGTTTATTCTCAGCTGGAGTAGCTGTGATTGTGTCACGACTTGGTTCCTCCAGTTCATCACCCACTGCAGTCTGGTCACTGCTCTGGGTCTGTAGTTACCATTAACAGCATTCAACCAACACAAACTCTACACGTGAAGAATCAGTAAACTGATACATTTGCTCCTTGTACTTGCTTTTCAAATTGGCTCTCTGATTTAAACACGCCATTTTGGGGTTTGGTGGTGGGTTTTTGTTGTTTTTGTTGTTTGTTTGAGGTGTTGTTGCTGACAATTTTAAGAAACTGTTAGACTTTTTTTTTTTATAGGAATTTTCCAAAGTGTTAGCATTTTATTAATTTTTATTAGAGGCAATTTGATTGTATTTTTTACCAGAGAGAAGGGAAGACTCATTCAATTATAACCATCAAGATGTGCTTTTCTCTCATGCAGTGGCCTGTTATCTCCTTAAATGCTTCTGTTTAGTGATCATGACTGCACTTTTATAAATGTCTGAGACAGAATAAGTAGGATTTTTATCCAAGTATGCTGGAAGCCTTTTCCCATCAAACTCATGTAAGTTCATTTGGAAAGGAGCCTTGTGGTGCTATGCTGTGACTCTTCAGTATTTTTCCATGTTGAAATGCTAGTTTTCTGCACTTTATTTTCTGTAAAAGGAGCAATACTTCTGTCTTGAGTGACTCTTTCTGTACTTTATGGAGCTGTGGTATATGTCACGCTCCAGATCCCTGAATATGCAGAAGAAAATCTCTGTAACAACTAATAATATATCTCTGCCATTTGTCTGTCTTAATTCCATTAGGAAAGAAATTCATTCTTAAGTCTTGGAGTCTGGTTTACAGAGCAGGGACCCCCAAAGTGCTGCATCAATCACATAAGAACAGACAGACTGAGTCATTAGTTGTTGCCACTGTCCTGAAGCATTTGGGGAAACAGGTGCTGAGCTAGAGAAAAATAGTGGATTAGGAAAATGATTCTGTGTCCATCAGAGTCTGAAGCTGATGGCAAGGTTTTGACCAATAAATGCTGGCATTTAAGTGTGGGTTTGCCTTTAAGAAGTAAGAATCCTTGAGATGTCTTTGCTTTTAGAAACTGTAATAACCCTCCAAATGCGATTTGTACTTTAAAAGCTTATTTACAGAAGACAGACCACTGCTAATGACATTTGCATGGAAATTTCCCCAATGAATATTTATAAATATGAATTCAGTACAGTGTGAGTGTATGTGTACACAGATGTATGGGTTTTGTTGAACTCAGCATAGCTGACAAATCTCTCAGGGAAACACCAAACAGCTTGTTCTACATACAGATGTTCCTTTGGCATCTTATTATAAAGCCTTGAAAACATACTGTTTTACTGGCAATAAAGCAGCAATAATGTCTTAATAGAATCTGAAGGAATAACTAAGCACTTGAAATGCCTGAAATAAAGGGATAATTGAAGTAGCTTTGGGTTTAAGCCTCAGTAATTTCTTGCTTTATAATAACTCAGGTGACTGTATATCTAATGAAACACAGTAAAGTAAGAGCACATTATTGATTGAGAATTTAAACATTTGCTTGTATCTATAGTGTCTCTGTGATACACATCATTGTAATGGAAGAAACAAATCATTTAAATTATATCTCATTATGCTTAGTACAAACCAGTAACTCACTTGCAGAGACTTTTCTAAAACTTTGCAAAAATTTTGATGAGTATGTTGCAAACTAATTTCCCAAATAATTTGTGCTCACGGTTTTCTTGTTAAAGTGTGATCATTGAAATTGTCAGGATAATTTATCTCAAATACTCCAAGCTCTACAGCTGGATTTCTATTGTAATTCTTAAAAATAAGGTTTATTTTGTTGTTCTGAGTATCACAACCTTCATGGTTTGTCTCCTAAGTGTTTCTCTGTCGATGCAGGCCCTTCAAGTATTCCAAGGAAGTCAGGCAGCTTCCACCCCACTTCAAGAACTGACAGATGGTGTTTAAAGAAAAGCTGTGAGTGTGATATGAATAAGCAGCTTGATTTCCAACGCTGAGAACCAATTTTATGCTTTTAGATGCTTTGGAAATATAGTGGGTTGTAGTGGGAGCTCCGAAGATGCCTGGTCATGGTCTTCTGGTCAAAATGTAGGTAACATCGTCTTCATCATAAATGGAAGTCTGCATTTAAAATTTTTATTGTGGGCATTTAAACTTATTCTGCTGCAGTACAGAGAAAAGTAGGATATATTAATTAATTAATGTGGCAGGAGCTCCTTTGTTAGCATCAGCTTTTGGAGGCTGGGCTGCTGGCAGGTGACAGAGGGCACAGAGCTCTGTGTGCCCTGACAGCAGAACAGCCACAGCCAACAGGAGCAGAAACCTCCATCAGCCCGACTTCTGTGGAAGACTTTGTTTTCCATTTAGGAACAAAGAAAAAAAGCAAATTATTTCTCCAAGTCCCCAGACCCTCACGACAGGTGCAGTGAGGTGCTCCTTTGTGCATGTGGGTCAGCAAGGTCATGAGCCACCCTCCGTTAATGCGCCTGTTAGAGGGTTGAGGAGATAATTACCACCTTTTCACTCAAAGTTTCTGTTTCTGAAGTAGAGCAGTATATGCATTAAAAACTTTGGGAACGAGGAACTACAGCTGTTAGTCTGTATAAACAGTGTTCTCAAGCTTTTAAGAGATTTTTAACTTTCTAAACTTTCACAGGGTAAGCAACAATTTGTGAACTGAGGTGATGTCATTTCAAATCAGCTGCACTTTTTCTCTGAGAGGAGTGACATCCAGGTGAAGAATATCATGGGAAAGATGCCAGTGTACTTGGAGCCGTATCTGTCTCCATAAAGTTTAGGGACCAGCAGATTTTTCAAGGGTGACCTTAATTTTCAGATGTCTGGAATTACATCAAATAGATTCCTCCTTCACTTTACCCCTCCTTACAGGGATAAAAAGATCCAACCCCGCAAACAGATTCTGTGATTTTCCATGAAATGTAAACGTTGAGACCCAGGAGGATTAGTGGGAAGGACCTGAGTGCTGAGGCAGCAGGACTGAGGTTGGATCCTGGGGATTCCTTCAGGTCACTCTGGCAAAATCCATTGACAGAGTAACAATGGAAACTTCCTAAGGATAAAACAAAGTTTAATCAACCTTGGCTATTATGAATGATTGAGGAAAAATTTAGGAAGCTATAATACAAAAATGGTAAAGGAACACTTTGGTGTTTTACTTGTGAAATGTTTCTGCACTGCAAAACTATTTTATATAATTGCTGTGATATTTTCTGCCATGACAAGCGTGGAATCATTTGTCAAATGTTTGAAAAGTAGCAAAATGAAATCTTTTGTAGTTAAACTGTATTGGTAAAATAATTGAGAAACACTTTTTTTCCCCTATAAATTGTTCTTCCCATATTTGAATAAAGAAGCATTTAGTTTCAAAATCAGCATTTCTTGGCAGACTTGACTTCTTTTCCCTTCTTTGATTCTGTTTTGTACAAAGCGATTTCCTTAAAGTTGGTTTGTTTATTACTCTATACTTGATGAATCATACTGTGATGAATCATTTTGGGTTTTTCTCATAATAGAACATTTCAAGTAGTTGGTGGAAAACAGTAGAATTGTTTCACTGAGGATAAGAGACAGCAGATAATGACACAGTTATCCCAGATGGGATTTACTGAAGGAGAAAAATCTCGTAAATAAGAATCAATATTTCAAGCAATAAACTATAACATTTAATAGTACACAAGTAAAGCAGTAGTTAGGTGATCTTAACAGGGTATTTCAGCTATAAAGTTATAATGAAGTTATATTTCAAGTTACAAACTGAGCTAGAGATAGCAGACTTAAGTGTTCCAATTTTCTCCAGTAGGAATAATTCTACTCTGCTTTTTCTTATTTCATGAAAGTTCTTTCACTCATCTGATTTCAGGAGCTGCCAGGACATTGTGGGTTCGAACCAGAATGGCTACACCTCAGTGTGAGTCTGAGAAATTAACCAACGCTGCGTTTGTGTGTCAAAATTCGCTCTGAATGGCAAGTTAATGTGAAGGGGAGTTTTGGTCAGCAGATCTTGCAGACCAGCTCTTAACATGTTGGGTTAACAGTGGCTTCTGAGCAGAAAAAGTAGAATTGCTGCCTAAAGACTGCAGGAAAGCAGCTTTACAGCTGTAAGTACCTCTCTATATATTTATAATATAAATTATGGATTAATCAATTATTATATATGCATTTCTATATAACTGATGTCACCGAAATGACATAACAGTGCATGATGGTATGGTATTTATAAAAGGTGAGGTGGGGGAATTTACTGTCTCCAGCAACCCCAATAACTGCCTGGCTCCGGGTGACACAAGTTAGTTTTGTGTCAGACACTTTGCCAAGCTCTGCAGAGCTTTTTACTGACTGGCCACAAACTGCTGTGGGCCAGATTGTAATCAACAAACCCCATTTGACTCGTCTCTGATATAATGGTAATGAGAATCATTTTATTCTGAGCTTTCTCTGGTGTCTCTAGTAAATAAATCTAAATCACACTAGAGTCAGCTGAATTTTTATTGTGTTACTCTTACTTTGTCGTATCCAGGGCTGGCACTGGGAATGAATTGAAATCTTTCCTCTCGTGTACTGCTGTTATATGAGGTGTTATAGTCATACCCTCTCCCCCTGCTCTCCCCTCTCAATGAAATGTTAATTTTCTATCTCAAATACGTACCTGCCAGTTCTCACAGGCATCCTGAAGTGTTCTTGCCAAGGAATTTATGCAGCACGAGAAACATGGCAAAGTTACTTGATTGTAAACACAGAAGTTTCCTGGCTCTGAGGACTCTCTTAAGCAAGAGGAGAAGCTTTCAAGGTTTGCTCACAAAAAAGTAAAATCTATGTTAATAACTTCTATTTAAGAATAATAATTTTAAATACAATATTTTCTACTTATTAATTTTGGTGCATAAAAAGAATTACCTACTATAAAATAACACTTTAAGCAGAGAGTTACTTTCTAAGGTAAGATCTATTTTTTTAATCAAAATTATTTATGAAGTTGTGATATCTGTTCTATACTCCTGAGATTACTGTGTAAGAGATATTCATGATAGTTTTTGGTGGAGAGGCCATCTATTAGTATTTTTTTTTCAAATAGTGTTTGTCCACATTCTGTGTTTGGGGAGAGTGATTTCCTTTTTCCTGTTTTTGCAGTGTTTATAATAAGAGATGTATAATCTGTAGTTTTAAATTAATAAAAATATTGAGGTCATAGTGTTACCTTAGAGTATCTCAAAAATAACTGGTAGCTATCAGGAGAGCTATCAAATAACCCACAGCACTATTTCTAACCTGGTATTGATCCTAATAATGCTTAGTGCAGTTAATTCAAATACTTAGTTTTGTCTAGACTGATAATTAAATCAGAGTGTTTTTATTCTGACATCAATCACAGTTTGTATCATTTCACTAGATGAGCCAACAGGAATTCTTGAAGGAAATTGGGATTGATTTGAATGCCATAAAAGGAGCATTTATATTTTTTTTTATCAGCCACTCAGTGTCAATATTCAGGAAAAAAAAATCCAAAAAACCCTCACAAAAATAAAAAAGCTTTGGGATTGAAGCATAATGATAGCTTGGAAGGGACTTTAAAGATCTTGTTTAACCCTCCTGCCGTGGGCAGGGACAACTTCCACTAGCCCAGGTTGCTCCAACCTGGCCTTGGACACTTCCAGGAATGGGGCAGCCACAGCTCCTCTGGGCACCCTGTGCCAGGGCCCCACAACCCTCACAGAGGAAAACAACTTCATATGTGATCCAAACCTTTCAGTTTAAAGCCATTGCCCCTTATCCTGTCACTCCATATGCTTGTCCAAAATCCCCCTCCAGCTCTCTGGGAGCCCCTTGAGGCACTGGAAGGGGCTCTCAGTTCTTCCCAGAGCCTTCTCTTCTCCAGGCTGAGCAGCTCCAGCTCTCCCAGCCTGGCTTCAGAGCAAAGGGGCTCCAGCCCTTGGGGCGTCTCCGTGGTCTCCACTGGGCCCCCTGAAACAGGTCCACGTTCCTATGCTGGGCCCCCTGAAACAGGTCCACGTTCCTATGCTGGGCCCCCTGAAACAGGTCCACGTTCCTATGCTGGGCCCCCTGAAACAGGTCCACGTTCCTATGCTGGGCCCCCTGAAACAGGTCCACGTTCCTATGCTGGGCCCCCTGAAACAGGTCCACGTTCCTATGCTGGGCCCCCTGAAACAGGTCCACGTTCCTATGCTGGGCCCCCTGAAACAGGTCCACGTTCCTATGCTGGGCCCCCTGAAACAGGTCCACGTTCCTATGCTGGGCCCCCTGAAACAGGTCCACGTTCCTATGCTGGGCCCCCTGAAACAGGTCCACGTTCCTATGCTGGGCCCCCTGAAACAGGTCCACGTTCCTATGCTGGGCCCCCTGAAACAGGTCCACGTTCCTATGCTGGGCCCCCTGAAACAGGTCCACGTTCCTATGCTGGGCCCCCTGAAACAGGTCCACGTTCCTATGCTGGGCCCCCTGAAACAGGTCCACGTTCCTATGCTGGGCCCCCTGAAACAGGTCCACGTTCCTATGCTGGGCCCCCTGAAACAGGTCCACGTTCCTATGCTGGGCCCCCTGAAACAGGTCCACGTTCCTATGCTGGGCCCCCTGAAACAGGTCCACGTTCCTATGCTGGGCCCCCTGAAACAGGTCCACGTTCCTATGCTGGGCCCCCTGAAACAGGTCCATGTTCCTATGTTGGGCCTCCTGAAACAGGACCACATTCCTATGTTGGGCCCCCTGAAACAGGACCACGTTCCTATGTTGGGCCCCCAAGGACTCAATGAAGTTCAGTTCAGTTCTGCTCTTCATTTCAGCACAGCTTTCTGGTACAGTTCTAGTATCAATACCACCATCTTTCAAGGAATATTGAGCCACCCCAGGACATTCTGTTGTCTTGTTCACAACTGTGAGTCAGAGGCTGGATAGGAGTCCAGAAAAACTGCATTACATGGGATATTAAATGTCTTCATTTTGTCAAAGTGAAGGAAGAAAAGAGCACTCTCAAGGGGAAGCTCTGGCTGCTGTTCAGTCTCTGTATCAGCCACTGCTGTGAGGTGTGTCACAGGTACACAATGAAGCCCAAATTGCAGGTAACCTGTTTAATAGTATGTCTTTTAAACCCAAATTTTCTTCCTGTTGGAACTGTGGGGAAAGCTTCAGCTCAGATTCCTTCATCAGGTGTGTAAGCAGGAGCCTCCACACAGAGCCCTGGGACACTGCAGGGACCGTCCTGCTCACTGGGCACAAGCTCAAGGTATTTTTGGGCCGGTTAACTCTGTGTCTATTTGCTGTCTGTGCATAGGACATGTGCTCATATGCACAGTGTGGGCTCAAAGGGAGTACTCAGAGTGTAGGTCACATAATGATTTTCAGAAACAGCCACTGTAGAAAAAGAATTCATTAGAAATAATAAAATTATCTTATTTCAATGGTTGCTGCATCTGGTGTTATTGTCATAGTTGAATACAGTTTTGACCCTGCTGTTAATGCATGACATTTTTGTTATGGATAGTCTGGATTGATGGACCAGAGTAAAATTGTGTTCTTGTTTGTGTAAAAATATAAGGGTAAACAAGGCTTTGATTTTAACTTCACTTGCTGTTTGTGTGCTTTGTTATTGAAGCTGATCTTGTTAGTGTTTTTCAGTCCAGTTGAAGTGCTGAGCAGTGAAGAAAAGCAAATTGAGAAAAACACAGTGAAATTTTCCTACCATGCAGGAGTTTTTGAGGTTGAGTTGGCAGGTGATGTTTTGTCAGGAGGACAAAATTACCCCCAAAACCCCAACCAACCTACCAGAAAAAAACCCTCCACACCCTCCACCTCTCAAAAAAACCCAAAACAAGACAGCATGTTGGACACTGATTGAAGAGGATGTTGTTGAACAACTCCCTTTTGGAACATTTACCCCTTGTTGATGAAGTATTTTAGAAGAGACAGTAAGATGTTTATAATAGTTCTCTCTCTGAATTGAGACATGTTGCCTCCTAAATCCTGTTTATCTCCTCAATGTTTACATCTTACTCATTCTAAAAATAAACTATAAGTTCTTCAGGTAGGAACCTTTATGTTAAAATATAGAGGACGGGGATTTTTTTCTGACATTAATGAACAATTTAAAAGCTAACAAAGTAGTAAATACATTGTTTTCTTTATATTAAAAAGCAGAAAGGAAATGAGCAGTTTCATTAGAATTTCTCAGCATTATAACACGTGGATGAACGTGGCATGACTTCATTGGAATATCTGAATGTTAATTGCATTGAGATTGTTATTAAAGCAATTAAATTATCAGCTATTGTTGACTAATCACCTGCCATAGTGTGGTATGAAGCTTTACAGAGTGATATTCAAATGGTGATGGTCAGATTGCTCTCTAGTACAAAAGGCAACAGGGATTTATTTCTGAATATTAATTTTAATTAGTACATATTTGTTGAGAAGTAATTCAGCAATCATCCTTAATAATATGAGATCTTGCTTATAATCTGTCTGTATGTGTACACACAGCTGTATGTAGGCAGAAGGTTTTATTAGAGAAATAAATTCATGTTTTAAGTATCGGGTTTGAAAAATAATTTACTATTTATGCATTACGGAGAGTTGTTGGTCTATCTTAACACACTGAAAATCTAATTTTCTTTTAAAAAATATTAATTATTCCTCCTAGCCAGAAAGGACTACATCATTAACCCCAAAGGAATGGTAATAAACAAAAATAATTTAAAAGCTTTATTAAGTTCAATTAATTGGTTGTAGCAGACTAATTTTGTCATGCTTTGCTAGACAGTGTATTGTAAGTAATTTTGATGATCTCCAATTGAGTTGGGCAAACAAGCCTGCACACTAAAGCAAAAATTGAATTGTCTTGATAATTACAAAAACCATTGGCCTGTTTGGTATTTGTGATAAATGGGTTAATTAGCTACTTTTTATTACATCTAGACTTTCAATGCAGTCCAACAGTGGTAATTTATTTTGCTGTGTAAACTACCATAGTCAAAATTCTATTGTTCTGATTTGTTCAAGATAAAAATCTTTAGAGCTACTTGATTTAATAGTAGCTAAGTATGTCTGGGGATGGAGTTTTCATTATTTGCACTTGGTTTGTGTAATTTATGGAACCTGGTTTTATGCAAGTCATTTTTCAGTCTCTCACCTACCAGGAAAGGCAGCTTGTCTCATTCCAAAGGGCCCATCAAAGTCATCCTTAAGAGAAATTAAACACTGGGTTTGTGTCTTTTCAATAGAGATCATTTGTATCGTGTGGAGGAATTTCCAGAAAGCAGTAGATTACATATGGGTGGGTGAGAAGTTTTAACTGAGAGTTATAATGAGGTCAGTGTAGGGACCGCCCCCGGCAGCTCAATGCCTCCCTGCCTTCCCATCCCGTCAGATCTCGGATGCCAAGCAGGGTCAGCCCCGGTTAGTACTGGGTGCTGTAGATAGTCCTAAGGACCTCAGTGTCACTGTCCAAGCTTGCTCGGCCGTGGCAAATGGACCTTAGGACTTAAACGGTGGGGCCAGTTCTGCGCACGCTGAGCCTCGCCTAAAAAATCCCCTGCGCAGGCTCGGAGGGCACACCCATGTGAGGTGAGCCCTTCCCAGATCTTCGTTTGCGAAGATTGGCCATTATCATTATAATGAGGAATTCTGTAAAATCATAGTCAAGTAAACGTCTGGTTTAATGTTGTTGTTGAGCTTGAGCTAATTGGCAGAGCTTTGAAGGAGGTCACATAATAGCACAGTAGTCATTGGAGCTCAGGGGAAGGTCCTGGGTAGTTGCAATGTTCTGGTGTTGGTTTTTGTTTTATCTTATTTGCTTGTGTTTGTTTTGGGTTTTTTTTCCAGGCGTCCCTGGAAATTTTTTCTTTCCAAAAGGTTATCCTTTTTTCCAAGTCAGCACCAACAAGCCACTTCTTTTGGTTCTGCCTGCAGAAATCCTTAATTCTAGGTTTGAGAAAAGAAATGTCAGGCTGCAAAGTATTTACAACACATTTTCCCCTTCCTTTTCCAATTGTGACTGGACTCTGCTCTGAAGCAGTAGGAGCACTGAAAAATCTAGGGAAATTATTTTTTCTATTATTATTTTAAATCTCCTGTATTTATATGGTTAAATCTTTAATGTTTGGCTGAGATAAGTTGCACTAATTTTGCCGTAATGAAATGCCATTTGTTGTTTTTAATGTTTTCCTTTTCAATGTTGACTGTTGACTTCCTATTCATGTTTGATTCATGTTTTATCTGACTTATTGGCGTGATCCATTCCATTGTCTGTCATCTCTTCCTTCAGTAAAATGATCTTAATAATTGTTTTCTCCTTGTGATGTTCTTGTGACTCTAAAATGCATTAGAATACAATAACTGATGTGTTTTCTGCTTTGTTTTGAAGATAAGAAAACTTGAAACAGCACTTTTTGGGTGCATTTTAAAATAATAATGTAAAATTGTAGTTATAGAAAGTCTCATTTTCCTTTTCTTTGGTGTTAGATTTGGCTTGTTGTCATTTGTACAAACTGACAAAGTATTTTGAACAGTCTTGGTAAACAGCTCTTCCCCTGGCTCATAAATAATTTGAAATATATAAATGATTCATTCAAATTATAGTTCATTAGAAGTCTAATAATTAATCATACTGTTTAAATGTCATCTTGCATTTGCCAAAATATTATTTTGATCAATCATTTTGTTTAATATTTGTTTGACTGTATTGGGCCATTAGGAATGTCGTATGAATTTTAATTTGTTAGCTTGGTGTCCTTGTAATGATTGCTCA
>VWZD01002478.1:600684-628807 GCA_013396695.1 Sakesphorus luctuosus
AAGAAAAAAGGAGTGCCTTGAAGTAGAGAAAAAAAAAAAAAAAAAAAAAAAAAAAATCTTATTTTCCTTTTTTTTTGTGCACATATATATACATATATATATATATATATATGAGAAGTAATGGACTTGCTTCATGAAGACCAGCCTCCTTTCTTTGAAATTATTATTTTTATAACATTTATTGTTCTAAAGCTCTGGGTGAAAGCGTTGCTCTTCCTGCTTTGCCCAGCTCATGGAAATGTGCACTGGTAGGAGCTATGTATGGAAGCAGCAGCACATGCAGGTGTAAAAATAGTGTGTACAAAAGCAACATTTTCCAGTACAAAATTGTCAAAAAAAAAAAAAAAGGTGTGGTGGGTGGGTTAGTATTGTCAGTATAACACTGAGTTGAGCACAGCAGTGTGGGGAGGTTTATCCCAGGAGGGAAACAGTGATGAGAAACTGGACTATTACCTGTCTTTGGATTTACTAAAGGGAAAGTAATGGCTCTGAAATTTCTGAACAACAATTAATCCTTGATCTTGCACACAGGGAAATGTATTCTTTGTTTATAGTTATGTTTTAGTTGAGGTAACAACTTCCTACCATGAAAAGACCAGCTCTAACTGTCCCTGTCTGCCCTTCCCTCTGTTATTCCTCCTCTGCATGTGCTGTTGCTCTCCATTTCTGCCTTACCTTTGCACTGAGTGCTGTTTGTCAGAGCCTCCACAAAACCAGCTCAGCAGCAACATAACCACATCTTTTTTTCAGTGTTAGTTTTCCTGGATAAATGAACTGAATCAGGTCACAAGGGAAGAGCTGAAGTTTTGTTAATAATGAGCAAAAAATTTCCTTGCAGTGCAACCTGTTGTGATTCTCGATTTAATTGAGCTGTACCCCAAGATGTCAGGTAAGATTAAGTCTGTTGCTATGTCTGGCTTGGAGCTGACCTACACTTTTGATGCATTCTCCTTGGAACGGGGCCTGTTTCTCGGTGGGAGTTAAGGCTGGCACAGGCTGTGAGCGTTCATCTGCTACAAATGACTGATTTCAACAGTGAGAGGAGAAAGTTTAGCCTTATACTTGTCGTTGAAAGCAAAATGAAATCAACATTTTATGGTTTTTGGGTTCTCTAATGAGAATTTTATTCTGAGATAATTAAATAGAGATACATAACCCTCTCCCCCTTCCCCAGAAACCTGTCTGTTCAATATGTTTAATAGCATTTTTGAAAGGGATAGTATTTCCAGAAACTGTGTTTCCCTGAGAAATCTAATTGCTTCTTTCTCCATTTCAACTTTGGAAGGATTATTCAAATATTTTATAGTCCTAACTGCACAGAGCACTTTAATCCTGTTGTTTGTAGATTGTCATTCTCCTGCCTTCTTTTTGCTTGCAGTCTCCCATTAGACACTGCAGGCACATCCTGATAATCTCAAATTCCAGGAAAGTGCTATCTGGCAATCAATGTCTGCCTACCCCTCTATTTACTTTTCCACTCCTTGCATATTTTAAAATAAAAGAACTAGACTCACAATCTTCTGTCTAGCACAGTACAAACTATGACTTTAAAAAACATATATAATTGGTATCTGTCCTTCTTAGTCCTGAGCTTCAGCTGCCATCTCTTCTCCTGGTCCTTTATCAGCCTCTGCTAACTCCAAAGGATCACATGTTTGCCTTCAGACTGGGACGCTGCCCTGGAGAAAGTATTAACTTAGTAAAAAAAAAAAATCAAAAAAAAAGAATCCTAATTTCTCAGCTGAAAGGGAGAAGGATATGAACACGTATCACTAAATAATGAGGCCTAAATGACAGCTCCTTAATTTCTGTGTAACATGCTAAAGAGCCAGGAATTTGCTAGAGTAGTGTGTGCTGCTGGAGACCTCACAAAGAAGGGCAAGGGCTGAGCTTGCAAACTGAAAACCAGCTCTTACCCTGCCTGGTGTAGGCACTGGAGCCTGTATGTACACAATCATAGAGTCATAGACATGTTTGGGTTGGAAGAGACCTTTAAAGGTGATCTACTAGTCCAACCTCTTGCCATGGGCAGGGACACCTTCCACCAGCCCATCCAACCTGGCCTTGGACACTTCCAAGGATGGCGCAGCCACAGTTTCTCTGCCCAACCTGTGCCAGGGCCTGCCCACCCTCAGTGTAAAACACTTCTTCCTTATATCTAATCTAATTCAACCTTCTTTTAGTTTAAAAATTGTCCTATCACAACAGGCCCTGCTAAAAAAATTACCACTTGTTTCTTAGAAGCTGCCTTTAAGTACTCATGTACAGTCATTATTTATGTAAATGCTCAGTAATCATTAATTTATTTGGCAATACCAGTGATTTCGAGTCAGTCTTTTGGTCAAATTTTCAGAAGACTTGTAAGACAATTTCTACTTCTTTTATTGTTCTTTACCCCTGAGCAATTATTGATTTTCATTTTTAATAGAAGACTAGAATGTTGTAGGTACACAAACATTTATATTTACGCATTATGGATGCACATTACGTGTATTTTAGTGGAAGAAAATATTGCCATTGTTTCTAAGAACATTAAATAATTACAAAAGAATTCATAAAGACATAAGTGAATAGTCTTTTCTCTGAAAGATCACTTTTTTCTTTACAGAGGAAGGGCTATGGGCTGTTAATGATGCCTGTAGATCCTGCACAGGTGGCAGAACATTTTCCTTTGCACTAAAATTCAATCCTTTTGGTTGTTTCCAGTTCTACCAAATGACTCATTTTCTTGTCTCCAGTTCTGCTGATCTGGTGCAGAAGATACTCTGATCAGGATTGAGACAAAATCATAAAGGAAAAGAGGTTTGGACAATCAAAACATTTGGTATTTTGCAAGCTCCTGTAAAGAAAGAGGGAGGTGAGGTGTGTAGGAGTCCCTTTGCTCTGTTACTCATGAGCTGTTCTGAGCTTCAGGAATTCAAAGGGTGTATTTGCTGTTCAGAGTCATCATTTGCTCTTGCCGTGGAACTAATTTCCAAGGAATAAGTGCCTTTCTCTGGTTTAAAGGGACATTTGCTCTGCTGTACCATGTGACTGCTTCTATTTATAACACAATTGCATTAACTGAAGCTTTTTTTGCACCATCATATCTTACTGTATCATTATACATAATTTCCTGGGGGTTTTACCTGTTTTTCTAGACCAAATTAAGCAAATCAAATTAAGGAGATAAACCCTCATTTCCTCTCAACCTTTGGAATTTGCTGGCAGTGGGCTAAATGCCACTTTAGCTGTTCTAATTTGCTTCTGTATTTCTTAACTCAACTTCTTCAGAAGCAAAATGATCTGGGAGTTAATAGGACTGCACTTTTTATAGTTCCACTCTTCATCGGCTTCACTTCATAGCATGGTGAGTCAAAAATTAACTTATTCTGCCTGTGCTTCAGAAAGTCAGTGTTTTAAGCCCAGTGTGTGGTTCCAACTTCTTTCACTGTATGTGAACTCCAACCCATTCCTTGACTAATAACCCAGTCTGCTTTGCCAGTCCAACAGATTTGTTTCACAAGTACATCACCAGGTGAGAAGCATTTGCAGGCAGCTCAGCTGAGAGGGGAAAAGGCTGTCAGGGCAGATTTTGGGAGTGGGGAGCTCTTGCCACCTGCATTGTTTGGAGATTTCAGAAGTGAACAGACTGGGGAGTTGACTTGTTACAAGGCTGCCAATTCCCACCTGCCACACACACCTTGCATGGTAATTCCAACAGGGATGAGGTCTCCAAATAGATTTACAGCTGGTATGTACTTTTTATAGGAATTCACAACAATTCCTTTCAAAGAAGCATCAAGAATTATTTTATTTTATTTAGAGTTTTCTTGTAAGGCCCAAATTAGTCAAACACCCATAAATGTGTGATCAGTGTGAGTTGTTTTATGTCATGTAAACTCTGCACATTCCAACAGGAATCTTTGTTGTGGAATTGGTTCTACCAATGAACCCTTTTCCTGGTTCAAAGGAACTTTTGTCTGTCTCAGTGTGTATGTACTTCTCTAGTAATTTTTTAGGAAATTCAGGGTAGTTGAGTTTCTTTGTACTTTCTTTTGTACTTCTCAGGTTTTCCCTGTTGTGCTTGACCAAATTAAGTATTGACTTTGTTCTTCAAGCAGCAAAGAGGAAGGGTTGTGGTTTTCTTCCATACTGGCAGAAATGTTCTGAAGAGGGAGAGTGTCACAGTAAATGGAGACATTTCTGTAAATCACCCAATCTGACATCCCCTACTGTAGCTCCTACCAACCAGTGCTCTTAATGGATGGAAGAAACTGAACATTAAAAAAAGTGTTTTTCTACTGAAAAAATGGGCTTTCATGTATAGATTATTCTCTGGTGTTAATGGAATAATTAAATTTCCTTTGTTCATCTTTTTTTCTTGCCCATTAGTAAAGTATATGCATGTCATCTTGAACATCCAACTTGCCAGACAATGAAGATTTAATTTATTTTTTTTTTTTAATGTTAGAAGTACCATGCTTTGGAGAAGAAGAAAATGGTCATATAAAAAATGGAGGGGTTATTTCATGGTTATAGTTGGACTTCTGATCCCATAAAGCATGAATGTAGAAAGGCGTGGTGGATGGACAATATTCTGCATATATTTCTCATCATCATGTGTTTTTCAAGTGTTATAATGATGTTGTGGGAACCAACTTTTGCCTATATGTTCCATGAGACTGTTGAAGCCCATAAATTCATGGAAGCTTTTACGTTCATGGAAGTTGTGTTTGGTAAAAAATATAATATTTCATTTTGCCATCGGATGAAGCAGTTGTAAGAGTTGTACCACTGAATATTCTACCTGTGATCAGTGTTAAAAGAATGGATTAATGTTTATATTTTATTCACTCGTTATCTCTCAGAATGTAATATGTCTCTTAGCTGACATTTTCAATGCTTATGTTGTGGCTTGGTGTCTGTCATCTTTTTCTGCATTTCTTGTGTGGGCTACAAATAGATGAGGAAAATGATATACTGGACTGTGTTTAAATTACTCTATACCATAAGGGTAGGTAATTTTATATACCCCAAAATGTGCCTTAATAACTTTCACAGAATTTCTGTTGGGGAAGGGAGTTTGCTGCAGTGAAACCTTCCTCTGAAATCGTGGAGTGTGAATGAAAGTCTCTGGTAGTTGTGAAGGTGACAATCTGAGAAGGTTCCAGGGGTGGCAGTGGCCTTGCTTTGGAGGTACTTGGGGGTATATTGGTATCAGTTAAGCGTTTTTCCTCATAATGTTGTAATGCTGCCACACATTTATTTCTACTTTGGTTGTTTCAAGAACACGTGTCTGACTGTCAAAATCTGTTTTGACCTTTCATTAAGACAAAAAGTGGTTTATAAGAGGCAAGCCTGTAGCCTACAATTAGGAAATAGTCAATATATAGGATTAGAGTTTTATTTCCTTCAGTGTCTCCATTTTCTTTTAAAGCTTGTTAAACTCATCTCTCCACCTCATTTCTTCCCCAGGATTTTGTATGATCACAGAGCTTTGAAGCTGTCCCTGTGATTCTTAATTTTTTTTTTTTATTTTCCAGTAGGCTGTAGGGCATAGTAGACTGGTGTGATAATAATGGGCCTAATTGAGATGAAGTTTAATGGGTTTTCTCACACACTTCGTCATTAGGCCAGGGGCACATTTTATTGTCATCTTTTCTCCGTGGTTGTTGTGTTAGTTGGTCCTAATTATAATTAAATTTCCAAGGCTAGGTAGAATAACACTTTTTTTTTCTTCCTACCCTTTTTGATGCCTGAGTCCTTTTTTTTTTTTTTAGTTTGTGTCATGTTTTTAGTTGTTTTTATTTTTCCCCCTTCTTTTTTTTTCTCCACCATTGTAAAGGCTTAACCATCTTGCTTACCATCATGTGAAACAAAATATTTCTATTTTCAGTCATTTTTCATTCATCCAGTTCACGGCTAAAACATTTGTATATGTCTCATCAAATCTGTTAATCACATTTGACCAAAGTTTAAAAGCTATTTTAGGCAATCAAGGAATGAGTGTCATAAATACATCTCATGGGCAATTCTTCTTACATACCCTTATAACAAGGAAGGAGTATTTTTATTTCTAAAGAGGTCAGTCTTGTCTGTATGATTCTTAAGACATAAAAGTTTGTCCCCATGGTACTAATTCTGATTATTTTTGTGACAGTATAGTTCTACAAGTTTGGAGTTCATAATACCTCCTAAAGGGTAAATTTACTTTTTAAACCAGCAACTGAATGCATCTTGTGCAGTCAGTCCTGGGTTTCTTGTAATTATGTTGTCTGTGCAGTGGAAGGGTTGAATACAAAATGTGTTATGGCTGGTTCACAGTAACAAAATTAGTTTTCTGGTGAATACTGTAATATTCAAAAGGTGCCTTGAGAGAGCAGCTACTGAATTCATGAGAGGAAAAGGGGTTGAGAAGATGCATATTTTGAAAATATTACAGAGGTGTAGCCATTAGGAGCAGTTTTTAGTCCCAAACCCAGGCACTCATTGTGGACAGCAATGCAATTCTGTCTTTAAAGCAGATTACTAAATGTATTAAGGATTAAACTTGTCTATAGCCCTATGCAGTAGAAAATAGAAAGTCCAGGGACAGATTGTATATTGACATTTAATGAAAAAATTAGTAAAGGCTTACCTGTGCTGACATGAGGCATAATGATTATACCTTTGAGTAGTCTGGAATAAATAAATAAAATTAGCATGTTAAGCACCTTGCAGCAGCCACAGTTGGTGAGCTGAGTCACTGAGCTTGGGCTTGGGGGGCACCCCAAGAGGCAGAGTCAGACAAATGGTGCCACATTTCGAGACCACAAAGTGGTTTTGTGTATTTCCTGGAGTTTACAATTTTAAGACAAAAAAGTGATGATGAAAATTCTTCACTCCTGTTCTTAGAGGCTACTTGGCCTCACCCCTGAATGTCCTCTGAGGATGTGTCTTGTTGCCACCCAGTGCACAAGGACTGCCTTGAACACCTCCAGAGCAAAGCAGCTCTTCCCAGCTTCTGCGGAGCTCAAGCAGGATCAGTTTATGTTCTACATTTTGATTTGATAGCCCTTAGTTAAGTTTCCCAGCTGTGAAGACCATTGATAAATCCTTCCTGTGATGACAGTCTAGTATTATGCCAGGTGAGAGTTTCTGCTTAGGTTATACTGCTGGAGGTAAGGCTGTATGTGAGTAAGACACAGGTATCCATCCCTTTGCTGTTCTTCAGAGCAATTCTAAGTTCAGAGATGCCCTTCCCTTCCCTTCCCTTCCCTTCCCTTCCCTTCCCTTCCCTTCCCTTTTCCCTTCCTCTTGTTTCTGTGTCAACAGTGTAAGTAGCCTTGGCAAAGCACTCTGTGTGAGCAAATGTGATAATCCAGCTCGCTTCCCTTTCGCTCTTCTCCTGGCACCCAGATGGATTACTGAAAGTTTAATTTAGGCAAGACAGTGAGAACTGGAAGTGAAAGCAGTCTTGGAGGGAGAATCTCCCGAAGCAGGAGGTGTCACTTCTGACAGGTACTCAGATCTACACTGTAAGCAAGGATTTGGTTTACGTGCACAGTTTTATTAAAAAAGACCCTGCAGGTATTTCTGGGCAACGTTGCCAGGAGAAAATAACTACTTATAAGTATGTTAAATGTACAATAAATAGAATTTAGCTCTTCTGGAATAAAATTTTCATGTTAGATACAGGCATCTTCAGAATATGTCTTTTTTTGCTTGGGATTCTCCACAAGTGCAGCTTTGATTTTAATTCACCACCTTGCACGTCAAGTTTGTTTGCAGCTCTGTGTTCTCAAATGTGAATATGGGCTTGCCATCCCTTCAAAGTGCAGTTTGCTTGGCTTGGAGCTTGGTTTCAAAGTAGAAGAGACTACCTATGGCAGGGGGGTTAAATCTTTATGGTCCTTTCCAGCCCAAACCATTCTGGGGCTCGATGATGATCCTTTCATTGAGGTCCCAGGATTTATCACGGTTCATCTTTTGCAGTGCCATCTGGTGTCAATTAAAAGAACAGTTAACCTTGTTCTGGAAGTATTCCAGCTGAAAACTAAAAACAAAGGAATGAAAAAATTAAGCTGGTGTTCAGTCCAGAACAGTGAAACCTTTGTTTCTTACACATGTATTTTTTAAAAATGGCAGACTTGAATTTTAAAATAGAATCAGGATAACTTATCACTTGTTATCAAATATTTTTGAAGCATTTGTGGTCAGTCCTATTTTGTGTTACCTCTTAGAAAATACTCTGGGAAACATGATTTGTGGGAGGCAGAAGTAATTTTGAATTGTTTTGCCCTGCAAGGGGCTTTATGGCCCTGCAGTAACTGGCTTCAATTTCTACCTTCCACAAAATAAAGTTTTCTCTGTGAAGGATCGATAACACATGTTATCGCTTTTCTTCTTTACTTTAAAATATTATTTAAAAGCTAAGATTATATACATATATATGGTCTATAAGGCTTTACTATATATATGACATGAACATCTAGTTGAATTTTGACCTGTGGGAAAACACCTTGTAGCCAACATGGACTATTTCATATTTTCCTTTGGCAGTAAATTTCTCATAAATAAAAGCATACTCATGACAGAACCTTCGTTGCTTCCAAATATTTTTCTGGGATTTAGGTTAAATATGAAGATATTGTGATGCATTATCTGGGCAGATAAATTATTAGCTGACATTGCCTAAAGTAGACTATATCCCTCCATGGCAGTCAGCCAAATGGAGTTCAAGTGTTGTCTAGAAACTTCTCCTTTACAAAATTGGAATACTGGTTATCATTTTTTTGTTGTTTGTTTGAGGTGGTGGGTTGGTACTAAAATTCATGCCAATTTGGATCTGCCATATATTTCTGGACTTCAGCACTAATATCATCTGAGATTTCTACCTGAAAAGCCTGGCCCTAATTTTTTGAGGTCTCAAAGAAATTTGTTCTTTTGAATTTAAAAAAAAACCCAACAAAACCTAAACCAAAATATATAGGATTTTTTGCTGATGATGGAGATCTTGATTTTGCTGTATTCTGATTCTAACAGATGGTATTTTAGAGGACAAAAGGACTTGCTGCCTGTGCAAAAACTTGATCTCAGTACAACTCTCACTTGAGGTTACTGTAAAAACTTACTAAGCAGATTATTCTAATTGAAATGATTGACTCAATCCTTTGTATCTTTCAATTTATCCTTAATGTACCCATCAAGCTGTGCCCCAGAAAATACCTGATTATGAAATGTTAGTACTTGGAAGACACCTACCTTGATTCCTAATACTTTTAAGATTTGTGACCAGGGTAATTTGATTAACTCAAAATGTTTTGTTTTGTTTTTTTTTTTTTTATTAGCCAGAAATTACAGAAGTTTCAGCAAACTATTGGACCATTTTTGGAGATTAATCATCAACAATAACGTTTTCATTTGGCCTCAAACTAGAGTTTATTCAGCAAACACAGATGTTTGTATTTTAGGCTGAAATGGGATCAGAACCTATTCCTGCTTGTTTGTTTTGGGTTTTTTTATTTTTTTTTGTCTGTCTTTACATCATTATTAGTTGCTGAGGTCAATAACAGAGCTTGAGGTCAAGGAGCTAACGAGAGCTTCAAGGCTGGATCTGTGTGCTGGGAGTGCAGTCCCAGCTGCTGCCCTGGCATCCTTCTCTTCACCAGCACCTCGTCCTCTTCAGAGCTGCCTTTGAGTCTTTCTGTGTGGAGTTTGTCACTGTGTGACTTGACTTGCTCTAAAGGTTCAGGTGCTTGTTCATTGAGGTCAGATTTGGAATTCATGGAAAGAAAGATGAGAAAGGCTATGTTTGTGTCAAGCTCAGTGTAATAATGAGGATGAAAATAGGAAATTCACCTGCTAGGCTACCTAGCTGGAGTTCAGCTAGGCCTTGGGCTTTAAATTCTATTGCCCAGCCTTACAAAAGCTTAGATTCCTTAGAAAGCAGGTTGTAAAGTAACTGATTCCCACTGGAACAAATACAGGCTCACCATCAAGGTCTAGCAGAGACAAGAAAAAAATGATCTCTATATCTTCAGTTTCTTGAAAACATGAAAAACTCGACCCTTCACTGTATCTGTGTGTTTTTGTTGATTTTTGTTTTTCCCTTCTGTACTGAGAACCCCTCTTTAAGCAGTCTAGGATTTGGGAATTTGGGAATGTTAAGTTTCAACACTACCTCACCCTCTTTGTAATCTAAGGTTGCAGCAAGAGCAAAAATACAGTAGACCCAGTTATTATATAATCACATATAATCATGCATTTGATGGGATGTGCAGAGGCATTTCATTTTTTTGTTATTTTTGTGTACAAAGTGCCTCTTACCAACACCATCTCTTTGCCAACAGATGGCAGCAAAGGATTGAGAAGGAAATTTACTTTATTTTGTTTGAACAAATAATTATCTGCCAAGGAGCAATCAAATATCACTGAAGGCATGTTTTCTTCATCTCAGCACTATGAGATAAATTTTTAAAGATGCTTTTTAGTGATCAGACAACACAAGAAAAATAAAACTTGTGATTATTCTTCAAGGTTGTTTTTAAGCTCATCTATCTGATAATGTGAATGTTTCAGACTGAAATTCTTCCTAATATAATACATTAAGGAACACTGACATTCTGTCGTCAGCTTGCACAAAAGAATCAGAGAATCAGACTGTGTTTTTTTCCCTAAAATCTGTGTTTTAGATAAGCTTATGGCACATGGCAATTTCCATGGAATTTCCTGACAGAAAGGCCCAGATGCACAAACGCTTCAGGAACGAAGTGTCTTCCTGTATGAAGTTCCCAGCACGTTTTCCCATTGGACAGGGATGCTCAGGAGAGGAATTTGCAGTAGCCAGTCTTTTTGCATGGAGCTGGGAAGAAACAAGCAAAAGACACACACATAAAATCACAGGATCACAAATGGTTTGGGTTGGAAGGGACATTAAAGCTCATCTCATTCCACCATCCCTGCCATGGGCAGGGGCACCTTCCGCTATCCCAGGTTGCTCCAAGCCCCATCCAACCTGGCCTTGGACACTTCCAGGGATGGGGCAGCTTCTCTAGGCAACCTGTGAAAGTACCTCACCAGCCTCACAGTAAAGAATTTCTTCCTAACATCCAATCTAGCTCTGCTCTCTACCAGTGGGAAGCCATTCCCCCTTGTTCTATCACTCCATGCCTTTGTTAAAAGTCCCTCTCCAGCTCTCCTGTAGCCCCTTCAGGTTCTGAAAGGCCGCAATAAGGTAACTCCAGAGCTTTCCCTTCTCAACGCTGAACAATCCCAAATTCTTTTGCTTTCCAGAACTTTGGTGTTTGCCATCTGCCACAGAAGAATTACCTTCTCCACCTGGACAACCTTTGATGAGAGACCTAAGGCAGCCCAAGTGACCAGAGCCTGAAGCTGTAGGTGACTTCCAGGCTGGGGAGCACTGTGGGGTCCGCTGAGCTGTGCACCTCCTACACTCCCTGGCTTGGTGGCAGTGCCACAGTGGTGTGGCTGAACATCTTCCAAACAACAGCTGGAGCTTCTGTAAAATAATATGTTATTCCAGGTGACTATATAAATTTGGATTAGGATTTTTTTGACAGCTAGGGATTATTGCAGGGCTGGGACACATCTGATGTTTTTCCATATCCCATGGAAGGCTATGCTGTGCTTTGCTTTCAGAATGCAGGGGTAGATGGTAATGGCTCCAGATGGGTCTTAAGTGATTGCCAAGTTCCACAGTTGCCAAGTTCTCTTGGTCTGGTGGAACTAGTAATTAAAGCTGCTTTTTCTCTTTCTCTGGACACAGTGTTTCTTTCCCTTTTTTTTTTTTTTTTCCTGTTTTAATCTCTCCATACCTAGTGTCTGACTGCCTTTTCACTCTCCCTGGTCTTTTCATGCTGCCTCTTTGCCTCACATTGTGCTTCTCTCCAGTTTCTGCTGTGTCTTTGTCAGACTTCCAGCGCTGCAAGAAGGCACTAGCAATACTAGAATAATGGTGTAATTGCACCTTTAGTTTTCTTTCACATCCTTACAGCTACCAGCTCCCAAGAACAGCAGATCTTGAAAGGAGCCAGCAAATGCTGGTGGTGCTTAGTGCCTTGTGCATTGTACCAGCTAAACCAGAGCTCGATCTTCCGACGTGCCAGTTAGAACAAATTCCCAGGAGGAGAGATGGAGGTTAAGTGTTAAATCAGTTTGGGGCACACATGTTCACGTATTCTGCCTCCTTGGAAAATGCCCAAGCCCAAATTTTAAAGGTACTGTGACACTGATAAAAGAGATATATTGCTGAGGTGACAAATAGAGTACAAAACCAATGAGAATATATGTTTGTGTGACAGAATTCAGTTCTACTCCATTCCAGAGTCCTTTTCTGTGTTCTCTGCAGTAGTTGCTTGACTAACCCAATTGGGTGTGATTGAAGTACCAAAGTGCAAGAGTTAGGCAGGTAGCACAGCTGTCTTTGAGGAGCTGAGTGTTGTAGCAGTGTGTTATACAACCAGACTGAAGTACAAGAGTGGTATTAGTTAATATCTATACTATAAGAAATCTATTGAAGGTTTGCTTTTCAGACAATGGAATGTCAGCTTCCATGTCTTTCATTTGTAACTTGTTCTCTCTGCAGTTCAATAGAGAGCTGATAGAACCACATATTTTAATAATTTTCTTGGTATGTGTTTTCCAGTAGCCACTATAGGAGCAGGATAATTGGCTCTAATCTGAATGTTAGCATTGACATTATTATTGTGCTTGACAGGGAGTGAGCACTAATGACTAAAACATTGATAAATTGAATAAATTGATAGAAGTCATATTTGATTTGCTTATTTGCTATTTACTGTACTGAAATATTCATGTCAGTCTGGATTTGTGCCATTATGTCTGCAGATTGCTCTGGGTTTTTTGTTATACACTGTGTCCTCCTTTGGAAAGGTACATCATTACCTCTGAAAATTTTGTTGATGTCTAAGCAGGTATGTCTTGTGATACTGCAGTTATTAAATATGATATTTCACTTTTGCTGCTTTAAACATGCTTCTTTTTCAGAACTACAGAAGACACTGGGTTGTGTTCACCTTAAACAGACCTGATGGTGCACGAGGGGAAGGGACGGCAATGTCCCAGCTGAGTGTACAGTGAGTCACCAAGAGTTGGGATCAACTCTTACAGAGGTTTGATCATACTGTGAATGTTCATAAGAGAGAAGCTTCTCTTCTCTCATATAGTGCCATTCTCTCTGTAAATCTGTACTCTAGAAACTTAAGTTTGTGAGCAAGAGTTGCCATAAATACAATGAGGGAAAAGTTCTGATTGTCTTGTGCTGATATATTTGCTGTTACATGAGGTCATTGCCTACACAGCTGCCAACAGTGCTGTGTTTGATATAGGCTTCCAAGAGGAAGAAATATGAGTGAGTCTGTCTGTCTGTCTATCTGTCTGTCTATCTATCTAATCTATCTATCTATGTGAGCCCTGAGCTAACAGGGAACCACCCAAAATTATAGTGGTTTGTCTTGAGAACATACTTCAGCCTTGATCATTTTCGCCTGAAAATATTATGTTGAATAGCAATGTAAACTAAAATCAGTTGTAATGAAGAATTGTTTTCTTGGAGATAGCAACAATAATGTAGATAATGATCTCAAATGTTTTAAACTGTTGTTATATTTAAAAGTTACAGTGGAAAGAAGTTGCAGAAAATACGTATAACAAAGTAAGGTGAGGGGAGAGTAACAAAGAGAAGGGAAAAAACAACTCTCTGTGCTGGGTGGGGGTAAGACACATTTGAATTTCAAACATCCCCGATGGTTTTACTCAGCAGAAATGATCTGCAACTCCTTTGTGTAAGTAATATCTCAGCAAGCCTTGGAACAAATCCTCACACCCTACTGACTTTTAATACTTAGCAGAAAATGAGTTGCTGAATAAAAGATGCGACAAGTTAAAAGGGTCTTTTCATTGGGAGTCAAAATAAATGCTGCAGAGAGTTGGTGCTTTCACTGTCAGGAACAGGTGAATTATGTTTCCACTCTCATCCCATCTCACACAACTGCTTACAGCTTTTCTAACACATACCTGAGGATCTCTCTTCATGTGAAACTTAATCCATTTATGTGGAGGACAGTTAAGAGACTAGTCTGCTGCTCATTAAGGAATGTAAAAGGAAGCCCAGGATAAGGAACATGTTTTAAAACAGTACCCAGGAGAGAAGGGAGGTAGGCAGAGGATTGGAATGTGAGTATTAAAACAGTTTTAACTGTCATTATTTTTTATTAAGAATTGAGAAGTCTGGGGAGACTTTATAACAGTAAAGATTTAATTCTCTATATGGTTTAGGGGCCAACAGAGAGGATTTGTTTTAAAACACTGAAATGAAAATGACTTGCATCATGTTTTTAAAGGAATAAAAGATTCAAAAAGGAGACTGTGAAAGCTAATATAAAGTCATTGATTTCTGCCCTATCCCTTCTTTCAAGCAATCATTGGCTGAAAGCATCAGAAAGGCTCTAATATTTTTATAAAAGTATATCTAGATTAGGGTTCAGCTGAGCCCAGCTGGCAGGGTGTGCAGAACTCACCTCATGGGAAAAATGTTGGGAAGGTCTCTAGAAAGTTCCTTGGAGAAAATAAGTTTGAGAAATCAGTAGCTCACTGAAAATAGATAGTAAACATTTATGACAAGTTAAAAGAGTTTCCATGGCAGGTTGGCAGCATTTTGCCCTTGAATTATTGCACAAAAATAACGCATCCTTTTATTCCTATAGTAACCTGCAAAGAGTCCTTCTAGCATGTTTTATTTATTATGTCAAATTCCTATTTTCTTAATCCTAAATGCCACTGTTAGAAGTCTCTTGTGACAAGTATGAATGAAGCATGATCTGAAAAAGCACTGACATTTCTAATACTTAAAATTACTTTATGCCTGTTGTATGTTGCCATAATGAAACAGCTCACTGTATCAGCAGCAGTATATCTGGATATTAAAGACAGCTCTTCATTCTTGGAAGCCAGAAAGGATCAATTTGATTTTAGATAGCACTGATAGCACTTTTCTGGCTAATGGAAAAAAAAAAAATTGAACCCCAAATGACCTCCAACAAAAGACACACAAATTTTGTTCAAATTAAAAGTAGAAATTAAATTCACATCAGTACAAAGAAACATAGGCAATGATATTTTGTCTTTTCAAAATACATGATTCCTACAGGACTGGATTTTAACTTGCCTAAAAACAACAACAACTAAAAGCCCCCACTGAAGCTGAAATCTCTGTGTTATGTTATGAAATACATTTCAATGTGTGTTACATCCAGCAGACAATGGAATCTGTGGCAGCCACAGAGCCTGGTTGATCTGTGAACATAATTATAGTATGTGAAAAATGCTTTGGATTTGTGTGCTCTCAACCCAGCATATGACATGTGATCTCTATGGCAGCATGGATTAAATCCACTCTATTTCACATGTGATCTCATATCCTATATTCTGTATAACTAACCTTGAACATGGGGAGAACCCAGACAGTCTGATGACTATTGCTGAGGCAAATTCCTCTTTTCATTGCATAGGAGAAGGACTTAGAAGACCCCAGGTATAGCAGTAGAATTGTGATGAGTCAAGTCAACAGCAGAGGCTTTCGGCCCATCACACCAAAATGCTTTTTGAAGACTTCTGGTCTTTGAAGGCTCATATTTAAAGCTTTGCACTGTGACTTCCCCACCTCTCCCTTCACCAGAACTTTCAGTTGCTACAAGTTAGTGAACTTCATGCTTTGTTTCTTTCCTGGGTTCTTCCTCTGGTAGTGATGTTCTAGAGGTAAGAAATTCTGGTGTCAGATACCAAGAGCATTAGTTCATTTTTCTTCCTGAAAAGACTCTTTGATTTTCAGATGAGAACTTACAGATCCAGTTTTGTAGTTGATAGCAATTCTGAAATAATTCCGAGATACATTTTAAGTGACTTGTTTACAGGAAAAAATGAGTGTGAATACAAGAATATATTGAAAAGTCAAAGATGTACAAAGTAGAGAATTATAATATGGTTGCCATAGACACAATTTCATATTCTCTTCTCTGTTTACTGCATTGATAACTATTTTATTGAAAACCAGGGGAAAATAACCTGAAACAGGAAAACCAAAACTGTGGATATTCTGAAGAGGCTGTTTTCCTTCCTATCATTATGAGATTATTTTCAGAGCTCTTCTAACCACTAATTACCATAAGGAGGTTGTCCAGCAAGCTCCAGTTGAATATTTGCATGTGCAAGAATATATTCAAGATCAATATGTAATTATGATATGCATGGAAATATTTCATAGTCAAATTTAGTACAAACAGATGGACTTGCTACATATGGGTAGCAGAGATTTAAAGTTAGTAGGAAAAGTATAAATTCTGCAGACATACAGCAAGACTGTAAGATTCCTTATTCTCCCTTAGCAGGAAGATAGCATGTTAATTCATCTGAAGTCTGCTGCTTCCTCCTTTTGTACATAATACCTAAAATGTCAGTTAGAGTTGATACATATGTGCATGTGGGAAAGAAAAATCTAGAGCTTTCCACATAGTTTTGCATGTTATTTTACTAGTAAAATTCTCCATAAAATCACTGAAAGTTATAATCTCTTTTTATGCTATTTGGATGTCATCACAATACCCACTAAGCCCTTGAAAATTCTGTTTATTGGAAATAGATGTGAGATAGATTTTTAAAATGTCAAAGGGAAGACTTCATTTTTTCTAATATAAGGAGAGAAAACCAGACCATTCATTTTAAACCTTTGGTAGCTGGAATAGCTGTAAAGATATTATTGCTTAATAAAATCTTGACAACCCAACATGTAGGGATTTAATAGGTAACTCCATTAACAGTAACAGGAGCAGTTCAGCTAATCTCTGACATTGCAACTAGACTGCTGACAAGCTCAGCTGCTCCTTCAGATGAGGGAATTGTGGCAACTTAAAAGGTGATAGTCACAGAGTGAAAGACATTGTCTGAAGAAGAGTTAGACAGGATGTTTTCATTAACATTAAAAGAGCTCTTGCTATTCATTAGGCAACTTGCTCTCAAGACCACATGAGAATTGTCACTCACGGTATCTTTTCACAAGAAATGGATATATTGTATGGAACTGTGTTTTATCTGTCTTCTTATGAAGTTTATGCACAAAAGCAAAATAGAGGCAGTTTGGATTTTTTTTGTTAGAAGAATTTATTTTATCCTAAGTTTTAAACGGATTTATGTTATGCTCAAGTTAACACACCATGTCCTGAGCAGTGGTAATGGCAATATATACATATAAGATGTTAAGTGGCAACATCCATGTATAAGAACACACCAGACCTCAACAAAAATGCTGTTTCAACTTTTCAAGGCCAGGTTCACTTTCCTGCTGCACTTGCTCTGCAGTGTGCTGACTTGGTGTTATACTCCACACCAGCATCCCTCTGACACGTTGTGGGGTTAGTCCTTGCTTGTAAAACACTCTGTTAAAAACCAGAAGCAGTTTCTAGTCCCACAAGCGAAGTTCAGGTGGGCTGAAGGTGACTCAGTCAGCTCAGCTGGGCAGGCAGTTCTTGGGCTGCCCAAGACAGCAGCAGAACCAGCAGCTGGCCAGGCAGAAATTGTATGGCCCAGTTACCAATGTCTGTGCAGGACTACAGTTCTTCTGCCATTTGTTTGACCTCTCAAAGGCTGCTGTAGAATGCAGCTGGTCAAAGCAGGAAACACCACACAGAAATCAAACACAAGTGCTTCAAAATAAGGACCAGGGAAATTCATTGGCTTCCTGTTCCTCTTTAAACTGGGGCTAAATTCGTGCCCAGTTAAAAATGAGTAACAGGTGTGTGATAGAGGACACCAAGTAAATAGAAAGATGATGTTCAGTGGTTCTGAATTGAAGGCATCAGTCTTTACCATGACTTGAGGAGCAGGACTCCACCACTGCTCATCTCCACTGGTCTGGTGCTTGCCTGTTCTGCATGACTTGAATCAAGAGCCTCATCCAAGAACTGTCACTGGAAGAACATTGTGTGTGGCCAAAGGAACAGATGCGTCTTGAAGGGAACATGGAAGACTATCCAGGGGGGAAAAAAAAAAGATAACAAGAAGGTAGATGTAGCCTTTTTCTAATCCAGTAGCCCTTTAGTTAGCAAATTGCTCCATTGCTCAGCAAGGGTGAGCTGTGTTTGCTCAGGATTACGAGGCATCACAGTCTGACACAGTTGCTGTGAGAATTACATAACACACAAGTGTTTCTTCTGCCCCTGCTGTTCTGAAGTTTATTTTGAAGGGCATCAAACTTTACCCCGTCTCAAGTGTTCTTTGGTAATAGCACAATGAAAAATATTATTTTTGAACTTTCTAACTTATAATTTTGGATAAGTCTCTAACATTGTCTTGCTTACAACCATCTGTGACCTTTTTATTCTTCTGAAAGTTTTCCCTGCTAATGAGAGGCATTTGTTGTTTCCAGTCTCATCCCCTATGCAAATTAAATTGTTCTGTTCGGTTCATGCTTTTAAGGAATGAGCTTGTAGGAACAGACAAGAGAAATGAAACTGAGAATTAGTTGTTTTTCAGAGATATATTCAGGATAGGGTTTCTTCTGCAACACCCAATTAAAATAAGAAATGTTTTTTCCCCCTCCTTGCTTTCTTCCTTTTGTTCCTTCATCACATTCTTCCTTTTAAAGTGGCAGTTATAATTATAAGGGTGTACATGTAGTCAGTATGGAAACTTTCACCAAAAATGGAGTCCCAGAATTGGAGGGAATGCAGGAAATGTCACAATAAAGATTGTCTGGTGCCAATTTTACTATGTTTTCATTTTGTCTCAGGTATTGTTTTGGGTATTTTGCTTGAAGCTTATAAAATCATTAAATCTGTAATCTAAAATTGTGATTATCTAGGAGCAGAACAATAGGAAATTGTTCTATCTCAGCAGAACTACATGCATATGTGGATTGTTATTTAATGTAAGAAATGTGTCATCAAAGCTATGGTGCAATGTATGAAGTTATACTTTTGCTGTTCAGAATAAGTAAAGTATGTGTATGTCTTTTTACTTTGTGGGGCAATAATAAACCTCTATCTAGATGCAGATTGCCACCTTCCTCTGTTAGTCATATCTAAGCTTTTATTTTAATTTCTTCTTCCTTTGTCTTTACCTCTGCATTTAAATGTGGAGCTGCACTGTAGTGTTCCAGTTGGGTTTTAATTGGCTTTATTATCTATTGTGTAGAACTTAATCAATTCTATTGGATGTTATCTGCAGGTGCCTCCAGTAAGGGCATATTACATTGATTTTTCATTTTTCACATCAAACCCACTGCATACCTACAGTTGTTGCTGTGTTTGCTATTGACAACAGGGTTATTTACAGGCACTCAGTCAACATGTAACACAGATCAGAACAATTACAAACGCATAGTATAGATTTGTTAGACAGACAATAAAGAAATAGTAACTTTGTGGCATCTGGCTATCCATGGAGAAGGAGTCAGGGTGTGAAGAGCTTGGGAGCAGCATCCCACTTCAGTGTAGGAGTTCTGCAGCTGAAGGTGAATGTCCTCCAGGATGCTGTGGTGATGAGTGCAGAAAGATGCTGCCTCCTCCTTATTGTGGGTGTTTTTCTGCAAGCAAATATGTGATTTTTCCAAACTCCATGTCAAAGTATTATCCTTCATGTTGAAAATTTTATACAACCTGTAAACCCAGTTAAATTGCACAAGTAGGGGACTTGGAGGTAAATGAATGTGCTGGTTTGGGCTGTGGTAAAGTTGATTTTTATCCAAGTAGATGGTATGGGGCTGTGGTTTTACATTTGTGCTGAACACAGAGGTGATAATATAGAGATGTTTTTGTTATTGCTGAGCAGATCTGCTTATATTTGTTATGTAGAGCCAAGGCTGTTTCTGCTTCTTGTATGACCACACTGGCAAGGAATTTGAGGGTTCGGGAGGGCTGGGAGGAGACACAGCCAGGGCAGGTGACTCCAACTTACCAGAGGGATATTCCAGACCATATGACATCATGGTCAGTATAATGTGGGAGGAAGAAGGAGGAAGGAGGGGGATGTCAGGAGTGATGGCATTTGTCTTCTCATGGTCTCTGGTGTGTGTGATGGAGCCCTGCTGTCCTGGAGATGGCTGAACACCTGCCTGCTGTGAGAAGTGGGGAGTTAATTCCTTGCTTTGCTTTGCCTGTGTATGTGGCTTTCACTTTCCCTATTAACTGTCTTTATCTAGTTTCCTAGATTTTACACTTCTCCTCCTCTCCCTGATCCTGCTGGTGGGGGGTTTAAAATGGCTCTGTGAGGCTTGGTGGCTGGCTGGGGTTAAACCACAACAATGAAGAAAATGTATTTGAATACTATTTTTAATTTAAAACTCAGTAGTTAATTTTCACTGATAATAATAATAATAAATAATAATAATAATAAACAACATTGGGCGATTCATCTTAATTGTGAGGAAAGAGAGGTAAACTGGATAAGGCAGATGGAATGTATAGACAATCCTAACATGAAAAGTAATCCTGCCATCATTTCACTGAATTTTGTCCTCTGGAGCACTGTGTCACTGGCCCTTACGTGTACATTTGCACACACTTGCTGATCCAGGTGCAGTTCTCCACCTGAACAGAGCTTTTTGGGGAGATAAGGTTTTGCCTGCAGTTTGGAAATGGTCAGATTTGAAAACTATCCTTGTGTATGAATTTACCATAGGAAGTTTTAAATAATCTGCTTTAAATTGGGCTTCCTAGTTGCCCTCCCCCTAGACAGCAGTATTCCATGCAAAATGCATTTTCTTCTCTAGTGATAGTTTTTTATCAAGGTTTCCAAGGTAATCTTAAAAAATTTCAATTCTCTCTGCAGTTTTTTTCCTAGTGCTGTGGTCTACACAAGGAGTTACATATTATCACTTCTCATATTTTTCTTTTTTTTTTCCTTTATATATCAGAGGTTAATAAAAAAAACTACAGCCCAATTTTGCACCTATTTTTTTCTGTTGCTGAACACAAAGTGGATTGATTAGAGTCACATACCTGTTTGGGAGTATGGTTGTTCTTTGACTGAAGAAAAGGGCTCTGATCAAGCAAGCTGCCAGTAGATTGGATGTGGCACTGGGTGCCATGGTCTAGTTAATGGACTGGAGTTGGACCAAGGGTTGGACTTGACGATCTCGGAGGTCTTTTCCAACATGATCGATTCTATGATTCTGTGATTCTAGATGCTAAAGAAGTGGTGCAAACAGTCTTATGTTTGTGTTGGATTTTCTTTCTAGGCCTAGCTCTGTCCTTTTAAACCATGAATAACTTCTCTTACTTGAAGTTTTTACCAAAATGTGGAGAGGTTTGGAATGGTTTAAAAGCCAGGATTTCCACAAAATCACCTGTTTCAATAGACTAAGATATGGAAGAAAACTATTTTGGTAATATGTAAAGCCTTGCTTGGCTTGATTAGACATGCAGCAACATTTTTTTTTCTTCTTTGGGATATTTTGGATGCCAATGAAATGCCTTGGAAGGAAGTCAGCTTTGCCTGTGATTTGCTGGAAGTGATTTTCCTTTGTCTTTGACAGCACATGTGTACAGATGTGGTCTGGCCCATGTACTGAATGGCTGCCATCTCGAAGCAGGTTGTACTTTCCATCTTTCAGAGATGCCCTGTTTCTACCCAGTCTCTTTGTAGGAATCCTGAAAAAGAGCTCTGTTTGAGGCTCCACTCAGATTGATGTTGCAGAGATTTCCCTGTCACCATCACTGGTCTCTGCTTGCTCTATACCCTGCACAGTGTTAAATATTGGGTTGCACCAGCATAATGCATTACTCTTGCTGATAAAAAGCAGTGCAATTTATTGCTTAAATGGAATTTGAATAACACTGTTGAAATCGATAGCAGCTTCTTATCCATATAAAGATAATTGATCTTTGGGAGGCTCCTTAAATACAATGAGTATTTGATTGTGTTTCCTTCCATTGCTCAGCTCAACACGTTAACACAGTAAAATTAAATGTTGCTTGTAAAATGACTGTAACATTCAGTGCTTTTTACTTCCACAACACTTCTTTGGTCTGTTTTAGCAGATTAGCTGTAAATGGAGACAAGAGCTGCTGCTTTGAAAGGGGTAATACAGCAAGCACATTTGTTTGCTGAACATGGAAATCCCTCACTTCTATGGCCTCTGTCCAGTTCACACTCCACCATTCCTGTTTTTCCTAGTTTCTAATGTTAGTCAGACACCTCTGTCAGTCCATCTGTGTCTATCTGATCTGAGAGTTGGAGTTTGGAGCTGGAGATGAGTTTTTTTATATTTCAAATATATATGTACACCTTAATCCTGCCTTGACCCAGAAATGTGCAGTTCACTGCATCAGCATGTTAGAAGCATGAAGCAGAAGTAACCTGGGAGATTGGTGAGAGAACTGGGTTTCAGACTCTCCCTTCCCTCTGATGATATTGTAAAGAAACTGCTCCAGTCTCTGTGCGATGAGGGCCAGCCTCTTCCCACTCCCATTAGTTCCTGCTCGAGTATAATGCAGTACAGAATAATGGTCTGCCTTGCAACATGGCTTAAAGGCACATTTCATATTTCTTTGAGCATTTAAGGCATTCTAGGAATTTTTAACTCTTTAGACTGTTAGAGAAAGTCACTCTTCTTTTGTTTTAAAGTCTGAATTTTATTTTGATTTATTTTTGTGTATGCTGAACATCAAAGTTTGGGGTTGTGTTTAGTCAGAGCAGAGGGTAAAGATCTTTGACATTTTCAGTGGATCACCTCCCCTAACTATCTACCAGTGTGGATCCATCAGAAATTTCCCCCAAAGAGTGCTATTTATTTGATTATTTTTTTTTGTGATCAGTTAATTATCACCTCAAACTTTTTTGTTTACTTTTAGTCTTTATTTATTGTCAAACAATCAATTGGTCATTAGATATACCATGATCAGAAGTAGAGCCCTATCATTCTGCATTACCATTACTCTGTATTTGATATCACTTTTTAAGTTTGAAAAATTACAGAATTTTTAGACTAAGGGGTGAAAATTTTGTTAAAAAAATTAAATATGTGCTACAGTCTGAAATGGGAGAGGGAAAACAGTCTTTTCTGTGCCATACACACTGCAACTTTTATCTAAAGAGTTTCTGTTTTTACCCAGTACTAAGAAATTTTACATTACCTTTCATCCCACTTCAGGTGACAAAATTTATCACGCACACTCTAATGGAGCCTGTGGCTGATGAAGAGGTCTTGTTGCTGACTTGATGATGGCTGATCACCATTACCTTGCCTGTGTTCTGTCAGGTAAGTCATGCAGTTACTGGCCTGTGAAAATGCTGCCTTATTCCTTTTCAGCACAAGCATTTTGAACCAGCATAGCAGCAAATAATCTTTGCGTAGGAGAAGGCCAGAAATTCAGAACTTCTTGCAAGATGTATTTGCTTAAAACTTGAGAAAGCGTTATTGAACAAGTAAATATAAATATATATAAAGAAAGAAGCTGAACTGAATTATTCACTGGCTATTGCTGAAGGTCATGGGTATGGCAGTCTGATGGAGATGTCGTGGGAGAGGCTGGGCATCGGTTTGTAGTAGGTGCACACACACAGCTCTCTGAGCAGGTCTAAGCTGAAACATTCAGCGCTCAGGTGGCCACAAACAGGATCAAAAGCCTCATTCTGTTCCCTTATCTGGCTGATCAGGCTGCAAGTCTGTTGGAATATGAATATTCTTTGCATGCAATGTGCATGTCCTCGGTGGCTGGCATTAGCCTGGCCACACTGCGGCTGGTCCTGGCATTCCCTGTCCTCCAGGTGCTGGCACTGGGAATAGGAGCCCCCAGAGCCCCCAGCCCCACTCTTGCTACTAGTACAGACCCAAATGGTCATCAGGAAAAAGTCCCTGCACAACTGAGTGAGCTAAAAGAGAGCTGCAGACTGGTGAGTTCAGAGCTAGGCTGACATGCCAATGCCTGCGCAGAGCCAGTGGCTTGTGGCTGGTAGTGCCAGAGCTGAGCTTACTGGGCTGCAGGGTGCCACCTGTAAAGGCAGGCTGAACAATATATCTCAAGATTATTAAAAAAAAAAAAAAGCCTGTTTTGTTGGAAGTTTCTGCCCAGCAGTGCATCATTACACGTAGGAGTTTCTCACAGGTGTGTCAAACGTACTGAATCTGGCACTGCAGTTTGACAACAGGTTTTACTAAAAGTACAAGCCATGAAAGTGTTGAGAGCTTGCTCAGTCAGGCAGGGTATTTGTAATGCTGTGGTTTACCAGCATGGATTATTTGCTCTTTAACCTGCCATTCCTATTGCAGCTCTTTTTTTTAGGCTTACACTGCAAATCCAGTGTGACCAACCAGTTTGCCTGATGTTGATGGTCTTTCCTATAAACAGGAAAAAGCAGTGTTTCTGAGGGGTTTTGTAATGTTTATCAGCAGAAAAACAGAAGTGGCAATTGCTGTTAATTGCCCAATAATTTTATTATTCAAAAGATGGAATTTACAGGAAGCAGCTGCAGTTGTAACTGAACCAGCTCTTGTAATGTGTTCCTGCTTTTTCCCTGCATTATATTATCTAATAGTGATAAGCTCCTGCCTTCAGTCAAATTTTGAAGTACAATGAGTTGGATTTATCAAGGCCTGGAATGAATACTCCACTACTCTCTCTGAAAGACACCTTTGTGTATTTGGTGGGTCTGAATTGTCTATAGAAATCCCATTCCTTACATTAAATCAACTTTCATTCTTTGTTCTCTCAGTACACAAGAATTTTAAGATTCCTAACCTATTTCTGTTTGGTTTTGCTCCCTTTGTAGTTTTTCCACCCGTCTCTGTGTTGTTATTCAGTGTACAGGAAAATGCAGCCCCACAATGAACATGCACTCTGAATTAATTAGCTACTTTCTGTAAATACAAATAAATGACAGCAAGATCAAAATGAGAAGTGAAACGGGGAGGACGAGCTGTTGTCACATCTACAGCTCTGGTACTCCTAATTTTAAAATATGTTTTAAAGGTACTATAGTCCCCTTGCTGCCAAATTATGTCCTTGGCCAATGTTGTTGCTGTTCATGTGGCCAGGTCCCCCAGCACAGAGGTGTCCCTGGGGGTCACACCAAACTCAAAGCCTATGAACGGTTTCCTTTGGGCATCAGGTCATGTTTGAAGGCCTGTGAACAGCTATTTAGCTGTTAAACTGGTAGAATATAACTGACTCATCATAGATGACCAACACTGTCTGTAGACCACAAAGTGCCCTCAGCACTTTTGAATTGAGTGTAACTTCACCATCTCAACAGTGAAGAATTGAGGTGCCAGTTAATGTGGGTGTTCATAATTCTTTCCAAATCTGGCAGCTCTTGTCCAATGTTAGGAAAATGTGTGTGCTCCCTGTGTGGTCATGGATGACTATTTGTGAGAGAAGCCAAATTTGGTGGAGCTGTCTTAGTCATTGCAGACTAAAACAAGAGTTTACGGTTCTTCCATGTTTTTTAGGCATTATTGCTAATAATCTTGATTTGCTGGCCTTGTCTTGATGAAAATCCCATTGGGTACAGTCTTAATTCACAGCCAGCAATAGAGTATGAAACATTGCAAAGTGACCCATATACTAAAATTGGTGCTTAAGTATAAAAGATAGGAAAATTAATATTTTAATTTGCTTATCTTCAGATGATTATGTATTTATTGAAAACCCCCCAGTGTGTATAGTTTACAGAGCTTAAGATCTGGTGTGGTGGTTTTTCATGGAATGTGAGGAAGGCAACAGTTAGACATGTTCTTCTCCCAACTCACCTCCATTCCACATTAATACTGAATAGGACTCCAGAGAGATAGGACTGTGCTTTTGTTAGTCTGGACAGGCAGCTATAAAACACTTCTGTAATTATATTCCTCTTTTAGTTTGAATGGTGGAATTAAACAAATATTTTCCTTTGGAGAAAAGTAACAACTTGATGTTAATTGCTTCTATCTGTTTCTCAGCATTGTCAAATAACTTATCATAAAAGCTACTTAATATTTTCGGGGGAATGTCATATATTGCATAACTTATGTCCTTTGCTGGTTATTTTGTTTGATGGTTAAATGGTAATCGGAATGAAAGGAATAAAGAAGCACTTGTGGGCTGGGAACCTCTCAAGGGATTGAGAATCTAAAGCAGAACAATGATTTTACTTTTTTTTTTTTGTTAGGCTTTTTCTTTTCGTATGTGAATCACATGCAAGTAAGAGAGATTATAGGGAGAAAAATAAAAGGAGAATGCAGAACTCATTTAGATCAAACTCACTATGCCAAATAGGCAGAGAGAAAAATCTACAAACTGTCTAATCTTCACAGTTTGTTCTTAGCCTTCCTCGGTGTTGTAGAAGTCACAAAATCATTCTGAGAAAGGAAACTAGCCTGTTAAAAATAAGAAAACACAGAAACAAACCTTCACCATCATTCCAAGATATAGGTGGCTTCCAGTTACTCTGGAAGGGGCAGTCACTAGAAAAAACAGGAAAAGAAAGAAAGAACATCTGCAGTAGAGATTTTCCAGAATAAAAAATATGCTTGGATTGCCACATTATTGAATTTTGCTACTGTAGGACATATTAAAGGACAAATCAACTCTCAAGCATCCATCCAAAATATACAAGGTATTTGTGTGTCTAAAATGTCTCTAAATATATATTTACTTTTAAATTCCCAGTATCAGGAGAATTTGTGGACCGTGTAAAGGCAGTAGAGCTGATTACTTACAAATATTTAGATATTGTGTGTGTGTGTGATTTTTTAAAAGTGGCCGGGCAGTAGCAGGGAGGTCTCATTTTCCTTGCCCTGGCTGTTGGGGTGTGAGACAAGGAAGGTTTATTCTGGGGAGAAACTGGTTATTTCCCCCAGTCAACTGTAATTCAGCTCAAAGTATTTTCCCAGATTAAAGGATAGGTTTGGGAGGGAAACACAGTAAGCTGTATTTAGGAATTGTAGCTGGAAGACCCCAGTGAGGATCAGGACTGTTTCACCTCAAGGCTCTGGACATCTTGGAACCTGTGGAGATTTTCTGAGCCAGGAGTTACCAAATCATAAATCAAGTTTCAGTGGAAGCACACCCAGCTGTGAGTGTCCTGGAAGGGAAGAGGAATTGTCGATGACTCATTAATATGTCTGATTGTTCAGTGGGAGCTCTGAATCAACCAGTCACCACTTTTTGGGGGTGCAAAGTGAGATTTCCTCCTAGCTTTCTGTCACAGTTTAAGGCTGTCCTTCCTGCTGAATATATGCTGGTTTCTGAAACACCACCAGCCATGTTGAAGAAATGAACTGGAGATTTCCTAATTTATCATAAAACCAAAATCATGAACCATGTTTTTCACTTAAGAAAAAGCAAAACACCTATTTCCAGGTACTTAATGGTTAATTATTTTATGTGAAAAAATTAAAAGGTACAGGTGAAATTCAGAGATTTATATTGTATCAAAGAGGTGAAATGCAGATATTGCACTCTGTAACATATCTGAAGTGTGTTCTGTCTTTATTTCAGTGTTCTGAGAAAGAATAACCCTGGATTTTTTGTGTGTGTGTGACTTTTCTAGTAACTGAATTCTGTCAATTTGACAAATGAGTTAAATTTTGCTGGGCCAACTTTGCATCTTTCTGACCAATGAAAAATGCAGCTGGGTTTTCTTTGTCCACTTTTCCTCTGAGCATGGATTGGGGCAGTAACTGCTCATAGTACTCCTTTCTGAATGCCTTTTTAATGTGTCTAGAGGCAGGCACCTTTTTAGGGCAGTTGTTTCCTCAGATTAAGTGTTTCAAACACTGAGCTATTGCCAGGGCTGGGTTGTTTCGTTGTTTTGTTTTTCTTTTTCAAATGTTCCCCTTGTTCTCAGACATGTAAACTTCTTGCATGTCTTCTTCAAGGGCAACATGCTGAGATGACCACAAATACAAGCTTAGAAAGGAAGCTCCTCAATGCACAGAATATGCCAGTTTATGATGGAGTGTGCTTTGAAACAATCATAAAACTAGTCTTGTGTTAACATTCTTACAGCAACCCTTGTGTGTGTTTAACTTGCTCTCCTTTCATGGTGTGATATATGAAGAACAGTCAGCATCCTTCCTTTAAAGACTCTGCTTTATTAAGAGGAAAAGCTGAACTCTCCTTACCTTTCTTCATTCCTCCCCCCCCCC
>VWZD01002478.1:628839-653121 GCA_013396695.1 Sakesphorus luctuosus
AAAAAAAAAGAGGAAGAAGCAGTTCTGAGTGGTCTGTTTTATTTTCCTGTGGTTATCTGGAGGAGGTGCAGACTGCAGCATTCCCCAGTCCTGTAGCACAGTTTGATATGCAAATATCTGTAACTGATAGGCTGGGATTCCATTTTTCTTCTTTGATGTGGAAAGTTGCTTTTAGCTTAAATGATACTATTTATTTACTCAAAAGCCCCCAATTTCTGAATGCTTAAGTGCATCACAGAGTGACATTTTTGCTGCAGTGAAACAGAAGGAAACCTCAAACTGGGGCATTACTGGCCTGCTTGCGAATCTCCGTTATTCTTGGCATTTTCATGTGAGAACAAAGGAAAACTAGATATTTTGAAGCATTTCTTTTCTTTCATTAAAATTAGATGTTCAAATTTAAGGATTTCGGTTAAGTAAATTGAAATCTTACTGTTGTAGGTCCCTTCCATATTCATCATTTAATTAGATATAAGCAGTGTTTACTTATTTAATCATTCCTTATTTTAGCAAGAGCATTTTCAAGAGAATATTTTTCTTAATGATCAGGGGTTGGTCTCTTCTCCCAGGCACTCAGCAATAGGACAAGGGGGCACGGGGGGCTCAAGCTCTGCCAGGGGAAATTGAAGTTGGAGATCAGAAAAAAATTCTTCGCAGAGAGAGTGCTCAGGCATTGGAATGGGCTGCCCAGAGAGGGGGTGGATTCACCATCCCTGGAGATTTTTAAACACAGATTGGACGTGGCACTGAGTGCCATGGTCTAGTTAATGGACTGGAGTTGGACCAAGGGCTGGACTTGATGATCTCGGAGGTCTTTTCCAACCCAATCGATTCTATGATTCTATGATTCTGTCACTTTAAAACCTTTAACTCCATCAGGTATTTAGAGTACCTAACTTGTTTCTTCTGTCTTTTTAGAGTCCTAGTAATACAACTACATACCCAGCCAGATGTGCATTTTCACCTTAAGGTGAATAAGGCTGGAGAGGCAGAGAGGTGAGAGCCAGGAACATAACCCTCTGTGCTTGGATTTCACTTGCTCCTGCAGAGAACTCATGTAGCTTGCATTGCCTCCTTGTACTTTCCAGTCTCACAGTTGGTATTTCATCAGCAAAGGGTTTTTCCTTCAAAGCTTTACCCTGCGCTGTGTGTTTTTTTACAAATTATTTTATAGACTGCTGTACCTCTTACAAATAAATACTAAAGTCTAAAAATATAGGTTAGCAATTAAAGAATTAAAAGTGTGGTTTACAGTTTCCTTTTAAGTCTTTCTCTCAGTGTGTCTGAAAGCTTTTCTGTACCACAGCCAAATTTGAAATAGCTCAATAGCTCATTACAAGTAACAAGTAAGAATTCTGAAAATGGAAAAACTGAATAGATTGCAGTAGGTCAGACTGGCTGTACCTGGAACCATTATGTAGATTACTGTGAGGCCATGTATTCCTCTTCTCAGAACAAACAGACTTGGTCAGAACTCCTCTCTGGAACCATTATGTCGATTACTGTGGGGCCATGTATTCCTCTTCTCAGAACAAACAGACTTGGTCAGAACTCCTCTCTGACTCAGGAGGAAGGAGGAGGGAAATATTTACAAACACTGGCATCTGAATTTCTGTGCCATTGGGAATTAATATTTTATTTTACCTAATATTTTTCATAAGAATTGTAGTTGGTGTTTGTAACAGTAATTTCTCTCCCCAGTAACTGTGGCACTCTTGGTCTGTGTTACAGTGTTGACCATAGCTGTGGTGCAAGAGGAGCAGATCATTAGGTGGAAGCAACAGGTACTTCACATAATTCCCTTGGTGTGACTACAGCATCACAGAAGTGATTCAAAACTGTCACAGACCAATCATTGATGTTCCTGCCCATGCAAGAGGGTTGGAATCCAATGATTTTTAAGGTCCCTTTCAACCTAAACCATTCTATGTGACTCCATGTGGTCCATGAATGGGCAGTTGGGTTCCACCTCCTTTGGATGGTGGTTTACACCCACCAAACCCTCTGCGTGCCTGACCTGCTGCATGGGGAGCCAGAACAGATAAAGATTGTCCTCAAAACTGCTGTTCTACTCTCAACCAACCTGCTAGTATAGACACAGTCATATCCTTGGAGACATTCTGCAAAACAATCAGCATGGACAAGGGACAAAGAATATATATGGGATGCAACATCCTCTCTCTTTCCCAGCAAACTCTACTAACTTTATCTAAAAGCTCCAACTTTTGTTTAATGAAAGGTGAGACCATTTGGGTTTAAGTCCTCCTTTAGCTGACACCAAGACTTGTGTGTTTTATATCTATCTATCTATCTATCTATCTATCTATCTATCTATCTATCTATCTATCTATCTATCTATCACTTTTTATTAATTTGAAACTTTATTGGACATGGGTGAATTTCCATGGGTGCAGTAGAAACAGCTTGACTTATGAAAAAATAGGATTTTTTATTATTACTTTTAGATTTTATTTGCTTTGATGGGATGGATTGGTGTTCTTGTTTTGACATTTTACTACTAATTCATTAAGAAATAATTAAAAATCTGTAGAACCGGGAAATTCCTTGCTGTAGAAATAACTGTGGTGCCCTAGTAGAACTGAAGACTGTCATAGAACTGCTTCTGAACATGATGGGAAATGAATTATGGAAATATATTTGAGCCTTGGAAATACAGCATTTAAAAGTTGGACTATATTAAAATACCCTCAGTAAGGTTGTTGTAGTCATATATTTGAAATATTCTGTTATAAACTTGGGGGGGGGTTTCCTACAGATATTTCTTGAGCTATTATATCTCTTCATTTAATGATAGAATGAGCAAAAAATTAGGTTGCTGTACCTGGAGGCAGGAGCAAGAACTGGGATTCAGAATTGACCAGATAAGAAGGAAGACAGGAGTGGTTGTCTTTGATGTAAACAGAAATCCAGATGGGCAGAGGTTCAGACTGGAGCTAAAGCAAAGGTGTGATGCAGAGTGCTGGCTGTTTGGCCTCAGGGTCCCTCCATACTGCAAAGACTGCCCTGAGGAGACCAGCTGACTCTTAGCACAAGTCTGTGCTGATCACTGCACATCATTAAAGGTCATTTTATATATATATTATATATATTTAGAGTTCTAATTTTTATATGTTTATATACATTATACTTATATTTATCATATAATCTTATATGTAAATTTAAAAATTAAAAATTATATAAATATGTGTATATATATATACATATATCTAGATAGATAGAGGATGGATAGATAGATGATGGATGATGGAAGATGGATAGATAGATATAGATAGATAAATATAGATGGATAGATAGATGGATGGATAGATGGATAGATGGATGGATAGATAGATAGATGGATAGATAGATAGATAGATAGATAGATAGATAGATAGATAGATAGATGGATGGATGGATAGATGGATGGATGGATAGATAGATAGACAGATGGAATGAACCTGAGAGCAATAAGGCATATTATGTGCCTACTACAAGAGGAAGTCTTTGCCTTGGAAATGGAAAGTTCTTGTAACAAATAGATGCTTAAAAATTGTGGACTTCAGAAGTAGGATAGTGGCAACATTGGACATTGTTTTGACTGTTTGCTAAAGGAAAGCAGATGCAAAGTCTATATGAGTTTGTGTCAGGAGTCAGCACAGATGAAAATGCAGAGACATGGGGTCACCTTGCTTTATCTCTTTTTAAAAATGTTTATGTGGTGATTGCACCTGTCACTAATTAGGGTAATAAGAGTAGAGAAAAGTAGTAAGAATATAATCTTACCCACTGAATCAAAAGCCAAAATAAAGGAGAATACCCTTCCAAAGAGTAGCACATGTAATCCTAAGGTGCTGGAAGACGCCCAGCAGCTGACAGAACAACTCGGGCTGTCATTACACATGATTGTGTAATTACCCACCCTGAGGGCTTACGTGGTGCAGGCACTGATAGAAGATCCATTCTGTGGAGGACAAAGTGGCTGGAGCAGAACAGTGGGGAGTGAGGAGCTCTTGCAGGGACATTGTAGCTATGAAAGAATCATGTGTGAAGAACTTGTATATTGAATATTTAAGTCTTCACATATCTTTAGTGAGTCAAATTTAGGTTCCTCCTGGTATGAGCCTCTTCAAGACAGCGATGGAGGTGGCAGTTCCCTTCACTGTCCATGACATTCAGTTGTCTGCCTTCAGCTGGTGGTGCCTCCTTTGCAGGGTTCCCAGTGCTCTCCAAGGCTGTGCCCTCCTTTCAGTTCCGAGGTTGGGAGGGAGGTCTGGTGCAGGTTCTGGAGCAGATGATCCAACAAGCAGTGCAAGAATGGCTCAAAATTGAAGAACGTGAGTGTGTCCGGAGATCTGACAGTTTTGCCAGGCATGAGATAGAAACTGAATTTTGGCTTTATAGCTGAAGTGGCTTGGAGATAAGAGTCTTTCAATCTTCCATTAAGAAAACTGGCCAACCAAAATCTCACTGAAATGTCCTTCCCCTCCCCTACCAAGAGTGTGTGATAAATGTTTCAGGTTAAGGGCTTCAAATGATTTTTGCAAAGCCTCATAAATGTTCCATATGTCACTTTCCCTAAAATTATAATCTATTATCTCACTCAGGTGGAATAATAATGCATTGAAAAAACTAAATTTATCCCAGGTGCCCCAGCAGGTTGATTCTTCATTATGTGTTAATTGTTAATGGCATTTTTCCATGGAGCATCTGCCAGTTATATTGAGCACAGCTTCCAGAAATGATATATTAACTTTAAGCATAGACTAACAGTAGATTAAAAAGTGTTGATTTTTGTTTAATCTTTCTTTACTTACTTTGTGTGTATAAATTAGCTGGCCATAGTTATTGTTTTAAGCAACTGTACAAAATATCTTGATTTATAGAACAGGCTAAAAATAAAATTTTATTTAAGGTCTAACTTAGTGGAGTGTTTTTATTTCTGGAATGCTGAACCCTCACTACGTTAAGGGTAAGGCAACAAGTATCAGCTGAGATACTAAGCCAGTATACCTACAGTCATGTAATAATAGTATACTATTATACAATATTAAGATTTAGGAATAAGATTAAGTTCAATTGGTGTTGAGGACATGATATAATTCTATATTTCCGTTCTTGTGTCAAGATAAAAGAACTGGTGAAGAAAAATTAAACCATGATACAAATTTCGGTTTGGTTTAGTTTTTTGAGCTGTGCCCTTCAACATCATCCACACTGGGCATTTAAAAAACCTGGTTGAGGTGACTGCATGTGTGTGTTCATGTTGTTCCATGAATTTAAATTGTGAGTTACAGTGTATTTCTTAAATACATAAAGGGATAATAAGCTATAATTATTCTGAGAACACAGAAATAATTGAGGTTTACTATGCTCCTGAGTCCCTTTGGGATCTGTGGACAATATCTATTTGTGATCTGTTCAAGTTCTTTATGCTCTCACAACTGAGTGTGTCTTTGGCTGTGTCTTAATTCTGTCTCATTTAAGAAGATTTGAGTGGGTTGAAAGAAGAAACCATCCAGTTTGTCCTGGTCTGCACAGTCCTATGCCCAAAGTCACAGCAGGTCAAGGCATGATCTTTGTGAGTATCTCCCCATCTCTCTGCTTTCCTCAGCAGAAGAGGTCATGCTAAAGGAGTCGTGTGTATCTGAGTGTTGTTGCCATAGTGAAAAAGTCTACTTAATAATGTCTTAGCAAAATCTGTATGTTATTTCATCCTATGATTAAAAATGCTATGCCTGGATTAAACAGTGACATTATAGGAGGTAAGTTTGCAACGCATATTAAGACATATTTTTAAATTATGTCCAATCCATCACCCAGGTAAGGAACAAAACAAACACTGGATTCAGGACTGGAACTCCAGTGTAGTGTTATTACTTGCCAAAAATAGGTGACATGTTTTCATGTGTAATCCAGCATATATATATATGTAAAGGTACCTAAAATAAAATTTAAGAAAGTTTTTTACAAGTAACTTGAAGAGGCTCCTGATGAAAAGATTATAATGATATTACTTGATAAATATTCTAATTCAGTTCCTGATGGTGTCATTGAAGCATGTTGTATTTTCCAATACTACATTTCTTACTCATCTTTCATGTTCATTATCAACTTCTGCAGTGAAGATTGTTTATATTGCAGAATTTATAAGCAAGCTCTGCTGTTTAAATGACCTGAATGATCAGGAAACTGATTATATAAAACATGTTAAAGATGATGGGAAGAAAAAACAGAATGTATTACTCCCTCTTTGTAAAGCTCTACGTGTTCTTTTTAATGATAAAGGTGGTTTTGAGTTGAATGTGATTCAACCTGTGCTAAATATGTCACTATTTTCATCATACATGGCCAATTTCCCTTGAAAGTCAGGAAAGCCGTGTAGTTTTCTTTAACAAATACTTAAGTCTCATAAAATCCTTTTTTTTTCCATATGAATGCAACGCAAACAGATGAATTAGAGACACATAAAAGAAAAAGGGCATTCAGTGGACAGATGTTAACAGTTTTCATACTGTCTGAACAGAGGAAGAAAGTCTCTTAATTACAAGATAACAAATACCTGAGGATTTTCAAATACTGATTCTGCTGAAACTCCCCGTGAAATTTTGGGAAGAGATCCTTGACAGATCATTTTTCTTTCTCCTATTTGTAATATCATTAAATGAATATGATTTTATCCATCTAGTTTGTTCCTGAGTTCTGAGTGTTTATATTTCATTCTCACATTAATCATCGAGTTTGGCTTTTCACAGTCTGGTTGAAAAGAATTTGATAGATATCCAGAGCATATATTTATGTGAAAAAAGCCTGATTCTGTTTCAAGTTCATGGAGTTTTGTTATGCTTCGCAGAAACCACACAAAGCAGCAGCATAACCAGAGAGACTCAGCTGTGAGAATATAGAAATTATCAAGATGAGCTGCTTGGCATGGATCACAGAGCAATCATCTCTCAGATAACGAAGCTGTGCTTTAATTCAGACTTCCAAGAACGGCTGAGAGGATTGTTAGGTTAGAACTTGATTGTGGGGAACACTCTATGCAATCAGGCTTCTGCATTTCCTGCGTTTGTAAGCTTTTAGAGGGAAAAACACCGAAGATCTTGCAATTGGTACCTCCCCTTGGCTGTTCAGGTGAAGCTGTCAGCTATAATGTTAGGATCGACAGGAGTGGCTGTGATGGTAAGAACCATTCACGTGCCTGTGGCAGTGATGGGAGGTCGAGGGAATTGTTTTTCTCTGCAATAGACCAATCAGTTGTTTTGGAAGGGAGATTCTTAAAAGTAGCATTACTTTTGTTGGTTAATTAAACTATTTGCTTGCTCTAAAATTGCAGGATGTAATAGCAAGTATTTGCTGTCAAGTCCTCATTCTGAGTTTAATACCTCACAGGACTTGAAAGCTTTAGGAAGAGTCCTGTGTGTAATGTGAAACTAGTGGTCTCTGATGGTTTGATACTTTTCTGTTATTCTGCCAGTATATTTATTTATTTCTCTAAGCCAGCAAGAATTTAAAAACATTGTAGGAAAGTCTTTTCCACCATTAAAACCACAAGATGCAGTGATGAGAAGGGCATGTTCCCCAGCAGGGTCATGGACCTGGTCCAGAATGGGATCCTCTCCCCACGGACCCACAGATCCAACCAAGTCCCTGCTCCAGCGAGGGCTTCCCGTGGGGTCAGAGTCTCCTTCAGGCACCCACCTGCTTCAGTGTGGGGTCCTGCACAAGCTGCAGGTGAATGTCTGCTCTCCTGTGGATGCCCAGGGGCTGCAGGGGCACAGCCACCTCACCATGAGCTGAAGGGCACCTCTGCCCTGCCACCGGGAGCACCTCCTGCCCCTCCTTCTGCACTGACCTGGTGGTCTGCAGAGTTATCTCTCCCACATACTCTCACTCCTCTCTCCAGCTGTAATCATGCAGGTGTTTTCCCCTTCTTAAATCTGTTTTCCTCAAGGCACTACAACTGTTGCTGGTGGGCTCAGCCGTGGCCAGCAGCAGGTCCATGTTGGAACCCACTGGCATTGGCTGTTGGGGCACAGGGGAAGTTTCTAGAAGTTCCTCACAGAAGCCACTGCTATAGCCATCCCCCTTCTATCAAAACCTTGTCATGCAAACCCAATTAACTGAGAGAGGAGACTTTCTCCTATCTCAGAAACTATATTTTGCCAGAAATGTCTTTAGCCCAATTAATTTGAGATTTTTTTTTAAATTTTGCTCCAAGTGTTGTCTTTCTGTCTACTTATGAAGTAATTTATTTTCCAGGTAGTGCTGAGGACAGAGGTGTTCGGATCTGTCTCTGCCCTATCTTGACTCCTTGTTTAGAAAAAAACTTGATTATTTTGAGGACATCATCTAAAATAGAGTAATAGGCTGAAGTCTTGTTGAAACAGCTGGATTCCTCTTCCAGGAGGATTTGCAAGGAAGATCCAATACCTTCAGAAGCAATAACACTTTTTTACCAATATAGTGTCTAGATACAGTTGCTAATGATTTTGTGTGTCAGAACTTTCTGTTTCAGATTTGGTTTGGGTTTTTTTTTTATTGTTTTGTTTGGGGGGGGAGGTTGTTTGGGTTTGGTTTCTGTTCTTTTGTTTTTGTTTTGTTGGGGTTTTTTGTTTGTTTGTTTTAAATGTTTATCTTGTGTTTTGAAAAGTACCTGATTAGCCTTGTCTTGTTTTCAAATCCACTATTTAGCTCTTGCATAGGAATCAGTCATTTCTGTTCTCTCATTTTCGGTCAGTGTTTGCAGGTTGCTGTTTGACATGGTTCATTCTATGTACCCTTTTTAGTATCACAAAAAGTGACAGTGATAATGCCTTCTGAACAGGAGTAAGTGGTGGCAAGATTTTGGAAGTTTTATAGCACAATGGGAGATGATCTCTGCTAATCATGAAGGACCACACTCCAAATAATTTTGTTCACCAGGGGTGACTATTATTTCCAGTCTTGTAATGGCTGGAGCTATTTACCATTTTTAACATGTTTCCATCATAGTATTGCTCTCCTGCTGTTGAGCCAACAGACCAAATTGACGACCCCCTATATTTTTTTGCATTTAAAGTGCATTCAATAGAAAAGCAGCAGAAGGGTTTCTGTACTTGTCTATGAAAAATTGTCTGTAAATAGACCATATCCTTATAAAAGTAATCTTTAAAATTAAAAAGACTTGAGCCTTTAAGCCTATGTTTTAAAGAGTTACAGAATCCATGGAATACATCCTTGATGTACTTGGAATCACTTTTTGACACTTTTTAGCTAAAAATATCAAAATCTTCACCCCTCTGAATGGAGTTTGCCATACAGTGCAAATCAATGCATTTTTGCACATTGCTACATCATTCTGCACTCCATGCTCAGAGACCATTTTTATCAGGGCTCAGAGGAATTAAATGAAATTCCAGAGAGAGTTTCTTAATATGGGTGCATCTTTTTCAAGTTGCAAGTACAGTTACCCTTTCTGCATCAAGAAGGAAACACATCAGGGTATTCTGTGCAGATGTCAAGGCAGCATCTTTTCACATCTGTTTATTGCAATGTATTTGTCCCAAATTCCATGTTATTTGTTCAGCCCATCTTTGTTTAAGAGAAAAACCTCCCTGTGTAGAGCTGCCTGTGTATATACTAATGGAATTTTATTAGTAATGCAATTTCTGTGTGGCAAAACCACTGATCTGGGTAGTAATATATTGAGAATAGGAAATGCAACACTTGCCCACTTGAAGTTTTAAAAAAAAAAGTCTCTCTTTCTGTAATAACTAATTCAATAATCCCAAATTAACACTTCATTGTTAATTGCAGCAGTGTTTTCTTTCCCTGTCCTGCATTTGTCCACACCCAAATAAGTGTCCCAAACCATTTTCAGGGAGTTTGCTGCTTGCCATTTTCTGGTAAACCTGCTCTGTTGAATGAAATGCATTTTATGATGAACTCACCATTCCATAAGCCTTTTTTTTACATTTCATTTCTCTGACCGCCAATTTAATAATCAAGGTTTTTACTTCCTATTTTATTATTTCTACCAAACCAGTAAGTAATGTTACCTTTTAATTTCTAGTATTGCCATTTTGTTGCTGAGCTGGGCTGATTTCCAGGGTCTGCAGGGTTAATTTAACACCAAGAAAAAGAGTGTGATTCACTGGCCGACTTGTACCCTGTTAGTGGACCTGAGACATGGAACAGAACCAGCCAACAATACCCCATTTTATCAATGTTCAACCTCTCATCCCTAGTCAGTTCTGAGGAAGATACTCTGTCTGAAATATTGGTGGGTATTGAAAGATCTTTAGGCAGCGGCAGAAAAAATGTACAAACCAACCCTGCCTGTTGCTCAGCAGAGATTTGTTCTTTGTTTTCATGAGTGATTAACACATTCAAGCATTGTAAGCTAAAACATACTTATCTGCCAGTTTACAAGAGTATATACCACATTGTTCCTCGCTGTGGTCTGAAGTCAGCAATGCCCTGTGCTTCCCCTCCCTGATCCAAGCCAGGAAACTTGGAGATTCTCTTCTCCCCAGCTGTTCACACACCCTCTTATGGTTTTTTTCTCCATCTCCCCATTTCTTTTCTTGCACAGTACGTTGGTTCTGTATCACTTCTGAGCCATTTCTCTGGTGCTTCATCCATTATTTCCACGGAGTCTCAGCTTCTCTCTTAGGAACCAGATCCTTTTTAGAATGTTACACCCTAGCTGTAAGATTTTGGTAGGTATTTCTAGATTCTTGCATTCATATATTAGTTGAAGCCAGATCCGTGGGGCATTTTGTCATTGGGAGGCAGAAATAGAAAACAGGTTGCTGGATAATAATCAAACACTTTCCTTTCTTTTCTGTCTGTTTAAATAAGGAGCAAAAAGCAACATATACTGCATTGTCTACTGAACAAAATGCACAATAGTCCCAGGCTGTGAAGTGAAGCCTCTCAATAGGTGTCTCTTAAAAGAGAACCCTATACCTGAGCTACTGAATATATTTCCTGCCATCAGATAGGAATTCATAACTCCTGCCAAGAGGACAGGTTATTAAAAAAAAAAAAGACACCTTATGAAAAATGAAAACATCCAGAAGTCACAATAATGTTACAACTCTAAAGCAAGAAAAAAATTCATACTTTTCATGTGCTTTTGAATAAAATTCAGTTTAGATGATAACACAGTAAACTTGTTTCTGAGCATGGGGGAAGAACCGCAATATATTTCCAATAATCATTTGAGCTCCTGAGGTACAATGCAATATGTTGGACAAATAGAAATGTATTTTATACATTGTAAATATAAACTTTAAATATAATCTACTCTAGCAAGCTGCCTGATGTAGTACGTGTAGCAAGTGGGTCAGGCGGTCAGTAGAGAGAAATAAAAACTGAAGTTTTATTGCTTTCAATAATTAGCTGTTGCTTTGTTAACCAGAACATCATGGGCGAACAGTTGTAAAATGAGGTTTCTATATTAATACTCTGGGCTCTTTATAAAGAGCCTCAGAGTCCTCAGAAAAAACTTAATTATTGTTCTGCAGTGTGGGGGTGTTTTTGTAAGTTTGGGTTGGGTTTTTTCCATAGGTAAAAGTCACAGCAGGATTTTCACTTAGTACTGAGAATGGAAGGGAAATCATAAATAAATGAGTGGACTAAAGATCCTAAGATGTTTCAAGAGGTGTTAATAGTCTTTTAAGTGGGCTTTGTTATATCCTGTAGCTGCTTTTTAATCCTTCCAGCATTTTTTTCTCTAACCTTATTAGCTTCAGTGTATGAGCTAATACAACTATTTATGTATTTTATTTTTTTTTTTAAATTTAGGTCTTCTAATATTCTAAGCTACTGATATAATACTATATTAAATTTTCCCTCAAATATCTTTATGTGTGAATAGATTACATATTTATACACGTTCCATGTATTAGAATCCCCATATTTGAGTCCCTGGTGGTGAATGGAGCATTACCATCTCCTGCAGTGCAGGAACTTCAGGGTGGAAAGCATTGGCACTTGAAATATCTCTCAACTTTTAAGAGTTTCTAAAAAGCATAACTTGTAATCTTCCTGTGTTAGCAGCACAGTCAGACAGTGCTGTCACCTTTAACTGTGTTCTCAGAGAATACCTTTGTTTGCTGAAGCAAAACCAATATTTCTTGGGTTTTTGGATTGTCCCCAGGTGAGGCTGCATCACATGGTAATTGGGATTAGCTTTGGTTTGCACAATATTGTGTAAATGCAGATCCACAGGCAGCGATTTCCATCATTTGCATATTCCCCTTCATCTGCACTGAATGTCTTGGGCAGAACGTGTTGAATTGCTGCCTTTCTCTTGCAGTTTGCTGGAAGGGAGTGGTGATAGTCTTTGCTGTTTAAGATGGATGGTTCACTTGTTGTTCACAGGAGGAGAAAAAATTTCCAATCATTCTGCACCACTGGAGTCTGGCATGAGCTGCTGAGAAAAAGGAGGATAAATGCCATCAGAAAAAAGGCAGATGTGAGGGTGCTTTCCAGCATAGCAACTCGCTAAAACAGGTGGCTAAAATGCTCAAAATGACAATCTAAAAGTGGTACAACTTAGAATTTCCCTTCTTTTAAATACCTATTATGAATAATTAAACACAACTGGCAAACATTATTCTTTTCCAAACCCTTTACATATTGAAGTCATTCAGTCATAACAGTCTGAAGGTATGTAATTGTTTATTTTCTTATCATTGTGGGGTTTTTTTCATTGTTTGGAGAAGTGCTTTTTGTGATCTCTTAAGTACTGCCATGAGATGATTGGATTAGTTGCTGCCATAAATAAAAAATTAAAAAGTTGAATTCCAAAGCAGCAATTCTTTTTCCATCTTCTATGCTGCCCGTGGAGAAAGCTCTGAGGATGTGCATGAGTGGTTTTGGCAAAAAATGCAGAATTTATGTTGAATATTAGACGTGGCTTTAATCTGGACTTTCTGGCTCTACCCATGAGTTTGTAAGTGACTTGTAAAAAGCTGTATCTGTTTTCTATGGATGAAGTCATTCTCCTTGAAGAGGAAGCAGGGAGCAATAATATTTTATTGAAGTCCTTACTCCTCTGCACCTGATAAGCCATGATTATGAATATTTTTGTATAATTCCCCAGCTCAATCCAAGGATTAAACCATGATCCAAATGGACTTTATCAATATGAATGTGGGAGAAGCATTTTAATTACCTGAAAATACAACTGAAGCTTTGGGGTTGCCAGATCCTGTCACTTCCTTGGCCATCCTCCTCCTCCCCTTCATCTGCTTGAAGTGACACTTCTGCAGCCTGATTTACAGTGAAATGCTTCCTGTTTTACTGTGTCTCAAGACAAGGGCAAAGCCTTGGATGTGGGGTTGTGGCTTCCCAAAGAGCACCAATATGTCTGTCAGTCTGGGAGGAAAGCCTCAAACTATCTAGTTCTGATTTTGCTGTTTCTCTCCAGATTTCATTGTTCTGGTGCAGGCAGTGATTGTTGCTGCCTCTCTGTTGAAGTCTCCTACCACGTGCTGTTGCTAAGAAACAGGGCTGTTGGAAGTGATGCAAATCAAAGAACAAATTCCTATTAAATTCCCTATCAAAAAAAGAGAGGTTATCTACATGATAGCAGGATTTTTGGTTCATGAATTACCCCAGTGAGATAGTCAGCTTACATTTTATATGTTCCTGATAAAACAGCAGATGAAGGCTGTGATGTTGAGTGCTTGGAAGAAGCTCCCAGCTGAATGCATTGCAAGGATCCCTCCAGCTGCAAAGCCCGTGGCACTCTTTAAGGAGTTTATAGCTCTGCTGAGGAAACAAACTCTTGTGTGGATGCTACAGAGCAGTAGAACTCTGGGAATAACTCATTCTTCTGGTTCTTGGCTGAAGCAAAATAAAATAGACAAAAGTTACCTGAACTTTGAGAAGGATAGAGAAGGTAACATCTAAAAAATAACAAATGTTTTGAATCAAGTTTAATGGTTTGATTTTTTTTTTTTTTCAAATTAAAAGGAAAACTTCCTATCGCAAAAAAATAACACAAAAAGAAATTTGCACACTATGGAAAGAGAGGAAATATGTTTTTCTGGGTAAATCTCTTTGATGGATCTCTCATAAATTAGGAAAGTAAAAAATGGTTTAGTGTGAAATTAATTTTCAATTAAATAAGTACAACAGTGAATCATCATCTGAACAAGGGAGAGTGTTCTTAGAGATCTTCCAAATACTCACATTCAGATCCTCAGGTTGTGAGTTCATGTATGGATGGCAGAAATGCTTTTTGGAGCCAAGAATGATGTCAGTGATTTTGCAGAGAGCTTGATGACAGAATTCCACGGTGTTTTCCAAGCTATAGATGATAAATCACACTATTCATGTATTAATGGAACTTTGTAGCATTGCTATAAACTATTTTTGAAAGCTTTTTTGCTTTAATTTCTGTTTGACTTTGAGTGAGCCTGAACTGTCAGTAGTGAAATGGAATAGAGTATGTACAGATGAAACTAATTAAATACTACCTGTTGCTGTTCAATTTGAAGCCCTGATTTGAGCTTGCTGTCTCAACTTTGATTATTAAAATACCTATGGTAGTTCTCACCCCAAGTTACCTGGGAATGTTACTAATTAGGTGTCAGGATGTCAGTGATTAATGTAAAATCATGAATAAATTACCAATAAAAGCCATACACATGTACAGAGCCATTTAACTATTTAAAATGCTCTGCAGCACAAAGTACACTGGTGATAACCACTTCTGACCTTTGAGGTGGAGTTTCATTTGCCTGGAATTTCACTGATTGATTGATTATAATGGGCAAGTCAGAGTCACAACTGTAAAACTCATTTGTCACAACAACACAGAAGACAACCCCCATCTGTTATTATTCAACAGATTTGATCGACTTTTTAGTCCTGGGACTATTTATCATTCCTCAGTTACATAATGGGGGGAAATAGGATTAAGGCTGTAGTCTCAAATAGTCATTAAGACTTAATATGATGAACACAAACAAGTAAATAATAGAGATAGGTTTGGGAAAATTGTGCATTCTGCTTAAATGTACCTGCCTGCCTTTTTTTGTTTCTTTGTTTTGGTGGTGTTTTTTGGTTTTTTTCTTCCATAGGATTAACATTACAGGTATCCAATTAAATCTGGTGAGAGATGGACAGAACACAATTGTAATCACTCCTGATAAACCTGAAGCCGAAGCAGTAACTTAAGAGGAGAAACTGTCACCAGTGTTGAGGTAGATGCCCCTCTGGGCTCTCTGAATGTCCTGCAGTGCTCTTGATCTGCGTCCAAGTGCAGTGGCAGTGACTGAAGACCAGACAAATTGGTGATTAATAACTGCAGGTCACAGAATCCAGTCAGAGTTGCATATTCCTGTGCTACTTTTGCTAGGTAGAACTGATGTCTTTGCGTCTGCTCAGCTGTTCTGTAACTTTAGGGAGCACAGATCTCATGTCATAATTGTTTTGAGAGCTTTTCCCTAAACTGATGATTGTTGTCTCCACTTCGTCTCCTGTATTCTTTATCAAAGTCATCACATTTTGGGTTGGTGGTTTTTTTTCATCTGTGCATTTTGGTTTTGGTCTCTTAAGTAAAGGGGAGATTTACTAGGAGATCCCCCAAAAGTGATTGGATACTTCTGTTTCTTTGAATGAGGGATTAAATGAAACCCAAACTAACAACAAAACCACCCCTATTCCCCAAAGTCTGGGCATAAAATGCAATGTTTCCAAATATGCAGGCTCTCCATAGCCCAGCTGCTCTGTAAAATTGTTTTCTGTGTTTCAGTTTCTCTGTTTCTACCCAAGTACCAATTTCCCTGAGCAGATGCAGGGCTCTCAGGATCTGTGCCTTATGGCTGCTCTGCCATCCAGACTGCCTATGCACTGCAGGACCTGGGAACCCAGCCCAGAACTTCCAGGCTTCCAGCTCTGCAGCAGGGAAGCCCCAAGAGTCCTGGATTCAACCCAGGATTTCAAGGTTTACAGGTTTTGTAATGCCAGCAGAGTAATGGATGGAGCTCTTGGCCTCCTGCTTCCAGAACAGGGAACTTGGGGAACCAGGACTAGATCAAGGGAGCACAGCACAGGAGCTCCTCAGGGTGGGTAAAGCCACAGGAGATACCTGTCAGCCCTCCTGAGGGTGACCTGATGATGTGAACCGGTGAAACCCTTGGTATGAGGTGAGAGTGCTGAATGTGTCTCCTGAATTCACTTCCAATCCAGATGCTCAACAGCTCCTGTGGTTCTGTCCCTCAGTGCCCTTCAGTCTTGTGTTCTCCTACCCAGTCAGGGGTCTGCACCTCATTTAGCAGTACAACCTTATAGAGCTGTTTTTCATCATGAAAAGATTCATGTGGAATCAGTGTTGGAGAATCACAGTTGTTTTTGTTAAAGCACAGAGCTCTCTGCACCACAAAACCCTTCCCAGCTACCAGATCCAGGATTTTCTAAACATCTGGTCATTCAGCAGAGCTATAGAGAGATTTGAAAAAAGTAACAGAAAGAAATTGAAATAAATTTTCATTACAGATCTGTCTAAAATTTTAAAGTCCAAGATGAATGAATTTAATTAGCTCTGGACACTTTGGTTTTCCTATAACTCAAATGTGTCAGCTTTACAACATGCAGGCCCTTGGGCCATCATTTGAAGTGAGTCATCTTTATTTTACAGTGTTTAAACTGGGCATATATTCTGGGTTTTGTGAGACTGTAAAATCTGACAAATTGTGACTGGGGGCTTTATTTTCATACCTGTAAATAAACAAAGAATTGTTTTACGACATTCCAATAAGTCTATTTTACAATCAGTCGTGAAAAAGCTCAGAGAACCATTTTTAGAGCAGGCAGTGGATCTGCATTATTATACTTTCAGTTAAGATAATGGGAATTCAATAGAGTCCTGTCTGGATATATCCCATCCATGGTGCAGTGAGGATCAATTTGATAGGCTTTAATTACTTTAGTGCTCATCTGGTGAATTTTTGTTTTTATTTTTATAATGAATCCTCTATTACAGATCTAGTACATAGGTGCAAACTCAGATATCTTCCCTCTGGTTAGACTTTTAAATGCAGCTACAGCCCAGGAGGTGCTTCCAGCAGCATGGAGTGTGAAAAGAGGCACGTGACGTTATTGGGAACTTTGAGTTCAGATCATGCCCACTTTGGATCATTTACTTTTTCTTCCTCCAGGAGTAGGTTCCAAGCTCTTTCCCTTAAGAGGACGAGGCTCGCACCAGATTTCAGTATTGATGTATATCTGAAAATGCATGAAATAAATGAAGACATCAGCCAGGGGCCAATTACATCACACACTATCAAATTATACTAAAAAGACCTGAGCTTCCCATTCAGAAATGACACTAGAATCACACTTGTGAGAATATTTGATTTGTTTTATAAAAGACTGTTCAGAAAAAGACAAGATAGATTGCTAGTTTTATTATAGCTCGAGAAATGAGTCCTCCTCTCTCCTCCCATTCCAGCAGCATGTGTGCCTGGGCTCCTTCCTGCCTGGGACACACACAGCTGTGGTGGGTAAACTTGGAGGAGAGGCAGTGCTGCCATGGGAGAGGATGAGGACCATGAGTGCTGGGCTGGTTGGGAGGCTCAGCTGCAATAGGACTGCTTGGCTAACCCGCTCCAAAAGTGCCTTGTTCAAATAACCACTGCCTGGGTGCTGCTGCCTGGGGAGCCTGGCAAAATCCTTGCTAATAAAGGCGTTGCAGAGGCAGCAAACAAACCGGTTGCCACAGCCTGCATCAGAATTTTAAAGAATGAACAACTGTGAGAAAATAATGTTATGATTCTGGGATGGTCTCTCTGGTGTGTTTGCAGAGCAGAATGCCAAGCTTGTGCAAAGGACACTTTCATCATGTCTGTTAAGGACTAACATATTCAAAGTCATGAGCTTTTGCAGAAGCCTCCTACAGAAGAATTCAGTTTGCCATGTTCATTCTTTTCAGTGTTAATCTGATTCTTTCCTCATTGCCAAAAAGCATGAATAACAGCTTGAAATGCTGGAACCAAAGAACAGCTAACTTTGAGGAGCTATAAAATGTTTTAATTCTCCTGGTTCAGATATATAATACAAGCTTCCCTGGGGGGGTATTTTTCCTTGTTAACTCATTTATAAGATAACTGAAGCTACAGGTGTTCAGCTTTAATAAGGCATTAGTGAACAATTATATAAGACACTAAAAATAAATCTGAAGCCTTTGCATGAAGGAAACCAACATCGAGTGAAAAAAAATTAAGAGGGAAGCTGCACAATCAAATAAGGGAGAAGAATTTTAGAAGATAGAATTTTTGGATAACATCTTTAATACATATAGAAAGGATGTTGTTGAAAGAAGAAAGGAAGGACTGTATATTTTTATGTCCAAGATATGAAAAGATACCAATGATATATAAAAGAATAACTGGTGCTAACACTACTGATAAAATCATTTTCTGCTTGAATTAAAGTGTTCTTTAAAATATTGTTTTAAAATAGTGCAGAGCCAGCTTTCCACTAACAGGCACTGCTGTATTCTCTTGATTTATGAAATCTCATTTCAATTGCAAACCACTGGATCTTCTATGTTTTTGCCTGAGCTCTGGATAATGCTGCAGACAGCTCAACTAGCAGCATTGCCAAGAGAAAGAGAAAATTAGATGTATTAAACCTGAAGAATCAGTGACATTCAAATAACAGTTTTGCTCTTGTATTTCTCATTTGTTAGAAGGAATTCTTAATAAAAATTCTAATATGTCTTAACCTCAGAAACAATGATCTGTTCTATTAACTTCAACAGAACAAATTTAGGACAGAGGCTCTGACACTTTCTTAATTATAAGAAGATATCAGGTGAAGTGCTTGGGTCTCATTTGTCTCCATCTGAACTTACCTGTTTCCTCTTCACAGTTACATCAGATTCCCTCTCAGCCTCAATGAGAAATGGTACCAATGCTCATCTCTCTTGTGGAATTCCTTTAACGATTTGTTTTCTAGTGATACGAAGGTGAGGCAGGGGGAGGTGGGAACTTCACCAGTTCAGTGTCACAGGAGTTCAGTTCCTTCTCCCTTCAGCACTGCTTGTGCTCATAAGCCACTAAATATGTTTGGAAAGTCATCTGTAAATACCACACCTCACATCTCACGCTGCAGCTTGGCAATTTATTCATGGGGATATAGTCAGGTAACAAAGCCAGTGTAGGCAGCTTATCCCTTAACTTTATGGTGTTCTCAGGCAAAGTTAAGGACTTTCTGACCGAGGCACTGGAAGGCTGAAGCCCCTCAGGTCTGTACGTGGCTGTGAGAATGCAGGAATGAGTCGAGCCCAAGTCAGTGCCCAGCACTGGGCAGAGTCCTGAGCACACCCATCCTGCAGCTGGGCACCCCTCTGCAGCACTGCCAGCAGCAGGGCCTTGGGGTCACCCACAGCAGAGAGCACTGCAGTTTCAGAGCAGTGAGCAAGTGCAGTGTTTGCTCTGTTTCTTAGTAATTCCCAGAGAAACAGAGAAAAAATGGTTATCTCTGTAGATCTGTGAGAACTGCTGGTGTTTGACTCAGTGTTTGTCTATTCCCACAATAGATTCAAGATATGGTCCAAAACTTACAGTTATTAATTGGACTAAATTGTGATAAATTTTGATGATTTATTTCTTTTTTAATCATTGTCATGTGTTTCAATGCAGATATTTATCCATCTTTATTTATGTACATATAAATAGATAGACATATAATATAGATTATTTGTACACACACAGAAATTTATCTTTCTGATTTTTCAGGAGATGCATCTACCTCTTGTTAATACTAGAGACTGTACCTATTTTCTTTATAAAAAGTGTTTCAGGCTGGAATTGGCCCTTTTTTTTAACCTAAGTTTCTTTCAGAGACAGTCAAAAATACTTGGTGGCCATACTTGACTCTTTTTGATAAGGTAGGAATAACTGTTTTCCTTGAAAGCTGATTTGTTCTTGCTGGTTAATTTAACTTGGCAAGCTAAAGGCTCAGAATTAACACAGGAAATACTATTCCAGGGTATTCTTTGAAATTCTCATATTTAATGCTATTTCTATATATGCAGTTTCATTGCAGAAATAGAATATTTTTTTCTCTGTACTTTCCCAGAAGTTCATTAAATGCTTTTATATCTTCCTGGGTTATTAATAGCTTGGTATTACTACCTGTAAGTCATAGCCAAACTAAGAAAAATCAAGCAACATGAAATAAGTGTGAGAAGCTGAGGGTAGTGTTAGGTACATATTTTCAAATGTATTTTTAAAAGATAACTGAGGTTTGAAGGAACGTCTAGAATAATTACATTACACGGGGAACAGAAAAGCAATCTGGTAGCTGTTAATTACATCGTGATCTCCTCCTCTTCTGGAAAGCCTGGAATTCTGTGGAATTCAATTTTATATTCTGTGGGTCTTACTTATTTCTTCATTAATGGAAAAGCCCAACTGTTTCTGCTGCAGAGGGGAAGGGTCTTAATCTCACACGCCCCACTGAGAACCTGAAATTGTAACTGTGTTTGGCCAATTTATACTTGAATACTTTTTTCCATGGGATATTAATGATGCTCTAATATATATTCTGTTCTGGTTTTACTTTCATTTTCATTAGGTGTATATCTATTAATTTATATCATAAAGTTTTGCTTAAGTGTATGCATTTTGTGGTGGAACTATAGTAACAATTCTGAACAGATCCTTAAACTTTCAAATTTCTTACTTCTGTGTCTCTGCTTATTGCAATTAGACCTTTCTGCAGCTAATGAAACATATGTGATTTGTTTGTTTATGCCTGAGGACTGAATTTGTTACTGAATAATGCAAAAACATATGCAAGGACAAGTGTAGTAAATGGAGCTGGGAATGTGTGCATAGAGGATATGTGAGCAAAGTCAATTGAAAGAGGTGTTAAAGCTTTGGCTCTGGCTCTACCTGCTCAGTGCAGGTGGAAACGGGTTTGTGGTAATCCTTGTGTGAGTAGAAATTCCCCAGAGGCTGCACAAGAATGGCTCATGTTATTTGACAAAAAAACCCCACCTCATACAGATTTTTACCTTAAAAGGAATTAAATACAGCAATTATAAAAATAAACCAGGGCTGCAACATAAATATTATCTAAAATCTTTTCTCTGAGATTTCAAGTCAGGTTCTTGTTTAGCAAAAAGCTAACGTAATTCTACCCAAGATGAACAATTTGAATTTTTCTCCCTCATGCATCTAGTCATTACTAGTCATAGAATAACAGAATCATGGAACAGTTTGAGTTGGAAAGGACCTTCAAGATCATCCAGTTCCAACCCCATGCCATGGACAGGGACACCTTCCACTAGCCCAGGTTGCTCCAAGTCCCGTCCAACCTGGCCTTGGACGCTCCTAGGGATGGGGCAGCCACAGCTTCTCTGCCCAACATGTGTCAGGGCCTTCCCACTCTCACAATCTAAACCTAGTTCATGTAGAAAAATAGCAATCTTCTTTTTAAAACAATATATTTTTGTTTTTCAACCAGTACAGATAAGATGAAAGGAAATCCAGTTTGTTTAATTATTAGGTATCAACACGCTGCAGACTTCTGTTAGTGGATTAGATTTTCTCCCAGAAATGGATTTGCATCATAAGTGAATGTGGTCCAGTTCATTTTATAATTATATTTTGAAGAAGTGCAGAAGTAGGGAAGAATGAAGTCTTATATCCATCTTGTATAAAAAATTCTGCCTTTGATGTTTCTTTGAGAAACTGCTCTGATTTTTATAGCACCAGAGCGGGTGCAGAAGTCACATTTTCTTTATCCACAACACCTGCTTTTCTCTGGCATCTGCAGTGATGTGCAGTGTCAATACTGTTTTGCTCATAAACTTTGACGGATTCAGTGTATAATCTCTGACCCTGCAGACAGTCTTCAGCTCCTCAGTCCATGTTGTGGAATTAATGCCAAACAGCTCGAAAATTTGCCTTGAGCATGTCCTTGTACTATTTGACAGGCTCCTCTCCCAGTCATTGCCTGTATTTTAAATGGGCATATAGAGATAGCCCTGAGCAGTGTTTATCCAACATATGCATCCTGTGCCCACACCAGCACAACTAAGCTGGAGGGATCACTAATTCAACGCTCCATATTTTCCTGGGAGTTTCATTTTACATCAGCTGCAATAGCAGCCAAGTATCCTCCATGGGGATTGCTTTGTTCAGACAATCAACCAGCACAAATTAACTCCAAGTCATTGTACCTGGGTAAGGATACAGAGGGATTTTCTTGCAGTAAGGAACTCACTAATTTCTGGAGTACAGCGTAGCTCATATTCAGTTAGGAGAGCACCTTTCTAAATTATCCTGAAGTCTTCATTCCCTTATACAGCACCTGGTTACATATTTACACAAAAGAAAAAGAAAAAATCAATGTTTCAGGTTTTACAAATGCAAACTTACCTTCTGTATTTGAAGAAAGTTTCACTGATGTATATTCTGTCCAAAAAACACCTAATGAAAGTGAAAACCAAATAAGCTTATAAACTTGTAAGAGACTAATTAATTAAAATTACTGCTTATGGGGTCTGGTGAGTGGACTTTTTCCCCAAAAAAGGTGTAATTAAAACCAGTGTAGATTGGACACCATGTATTTGTAAGCAATAACTATGATGAGACAGTAATGTTGTCTGTAAAGAAAAGGTCAGTGGCTCTTTAACACCAGTTTTCCCAGAGGAACAGAAGTTTTGTCTTGCATACCTCAAATATTTTGTCTCAGAATTTAATAGGATAAGTTATTATTAAGTCACTTTTCATCTATAGTCTTTGTTTCAGACACCTCACCTTAAACAAACAGAAGAACTTTCAGGCAGCTTTCTGCTGCCAGGATGTTTGTAGCATGAAATAAAATTAACTATGACGGATACTTCTGTGTATTATGACAAACTTTACTACATTACTGTAAGTAAGTTATCAGCTAACTAGCTTATTATGTTTATTCCGGCTACATATATTTCATTGATAAGAAATAATACTTGTTTTATAGTTTTAGTGGTCTTGTGCTCTTAGTGTCTTGCTCTGATGACAACTTTAATGTGAAGTATTTTTTTTTCCTCCCTGCCTTTTTTCTGTTGTTTTCTCAGAGGGAAAATTAAGAAAAACAAAACAAAAAAAAAAAAAGAAAAAGTTTGGGGATTTTTATTAAGGAAATGCACAGATACAGATTTTATAGTAAAATAGTCTATGCAGGTTAGTTTATTATTTGCATCTAAGATCACACTAGTGAGTGTGTGTATATTTATGCATGTCTGCATGTGGTATAACATGGATTTGTAAAATGCAGTGTAATAGTTGGTGCACCATTGCTGGGGAAGGGAGTTACTCAGTGTTGGTGTCCCCCAAGCCATGAAGTTGTAGCTGTGCTTCCAAATGTCTCAGACCTGCTCATAAACGAAAATGTGGTTACTATTTTTGTTTTGTAGCTGGGCCTGCTTTATGCTGTATTATTTTAGGGGGCAAACATGCCTGTGATCGCTGCCTCTCTCCCTTTCTGGCTGATTTCCCTTGTCTGCGTGTTGCCTGAGGCTGTTCCACCTCAGGTGAACATCCCCATTGAGGCTGCCTTTGAATCTCGGCGTTTCCATGGATCAGCTCACAGAGTCCTCATCCACTGTGACATGGAAGGCAGTTCCCATCTATCCTGAATTAAGACAGCTTGCATATGCTTTGAGCTTTAATTATTTGAGTCATATTGAAGTCGTTAAGAAGACATAGCCTAAAGTTTTCTGTGCATATGTGGGCAAATGTTTGCAGAACCAGCCTCTCATTTCACAAATTAGTTTTGTGGCGAGACCTCCAAGGCAGGCAGAGTTTTATAGATTGAGGGGAAGGTGAAGAAAAAAGAACAGGTTTTGGAGAAAACTAAAGATTAATAGAAACCATATGTAGGGCTCCAAGTGATTCAGGGGGGTCTAGACAGTTGCCCTTTCGTGCTGTTCTAAAGTCATCTGCAGCAACGACAGGAGCCATATGTGAGCCGCAAATAAACCCTTCCCAACTCACGGCTTCTCTGTTTAAAGTTTAATCAGTCTGTTTGAGCTGAAAGAAGATGAATGTTTAGGAGTGAAAATGTCACACAAACAGCATATCACTGTATTATACTCTGAGGTATGTTATGAAACTCAAATCATACAATGTGTATTAGTTTCTTAATGAAACTGAGGAACGACAGTAACTCCGAAATCTCTGGGTGCATTGAGATGGATAAATCTCAGTATTAATTATTCCACATCCTAATCTTTCCCTGGGTTCTGATTTTCTTTACTCCATACATTCCCTGTTGTTTCTTTTT